>BQNB010003013.1:5107-114699 GCA_026074375.1 Tanacetum coccineum
CTCCTTATGCATTAACATATCACCTAAGCACTTATGCGAAGCATCGCAGTAAACCACAAAGTTTTAGTTCCTTTAGGCAATGCTAAAATTGGTGCACTGCATAATTTCTGCTTCAACAATTGAAATGTTTCATCTCCTTTCTCTTCCTATTTGTATTTCACATTCTTCTGAGTCTGTTTGGTTAGGGGTTTCGCTATCTTAGAGAAACCTTTGATAAATCGTCAGTAATAACCGGAAAGTCCTAGAAATTGACGTATTTTTGTCGGAGTTGTGGCCATTGCCCAATCCTTAGTTGATTTAATCTTAGCGAGATCAACGTGAATACCTTGACTATCAATTACGTGCCAAGAAATTGCACTTTTAGGAGCCAGAATTCACACTTAAAGAATTGGCGTACAATTCCTCCTTCTTAAGCAATTCCAAGATAATCTTAAGGTGTTCCTCGTGCTCCTTCTTGCATGCATATGTCAAATGTATAAGAGTCAAGCATCAAAGAAGTACCAAGTTTAGTAACAATGACAATCAATCTCTCTTCGTTAAATGTCGTCATAGGGACACCATGGAACTTTACTTCACATCAGGATTCCACTTTTTTAGAATAAATAGGTTATTGCGAATAAACTAAGGCCCATTCTCGAGCATTGCATCCATGTCATCCTTAGAGTTAAACTCGAAGAAAAATAACCCGTTATACGAGTTCAACACTGATTTGACAAGTCCATATTTACTCCAAGTGTTCTTGACATAGTTTGCAACAATGGGGTACGCCACCCGTTTTCCCAAAAAGAAACCATAAATTGTATTAGCAAAACGTTCGCTAATAGCTCTAAAAGACTTCAATGAAATAGCCACATCAGCCTGTTTCTTGCAAGTGCAAGTAAATTGCGAAAGTTCACACTTTTCCTACTCGGTTCACCAATAACAAGTTTAGCATACGGAGTAGGTGGATTAGTAACAATACCTTCATTAGGAACAATAGTAGAATTAATCGATATCGAACACTATTCAACATTCCTTTCATGCATGTCATCTTTATTCCCAGTCACCTTCTCATCTGTAGTACCCCCACCCCCCAACTACTCAACCCAAGCTCTTTGACAGCAGATGATACACCAACAACCTTGGCTGCATCTTTAGCCGAGACTTGGTTCTTTTCCTTTACACCTTTCCTACCCCACTCCCATTTTGGCTCTGAAAACCACGTTCCATACCCAACACATACACACCACCCCTATAACCAATAACCAAAACCATGATCTACCAAAAAACCACCAGTTGTTGAAAACGAATAAGGACAAAAAAAACCCTAAACTGAATTAAGGTTTCAAACGATGAAAATCAATCCTTAACAATACCTCATCAATAGCTAATCAGTAATATTAACAAAGTAGATAATAATTCTGATTTTTATCTTTTGTACATTCTCCCTGTTCTTTGTGTGGCCTCCTTCTTGGAGCCGGTTTCTCAATAAATTCTCAGCTTTAAAAAAACGATAATAACTCTTATTAGAACGCCTGATTAGCGAGCTCGAAAAATGCGATCAGAGATGTAACGAAACAAACCTGATTAGCATGCCTTAAAACGAAAAAACCTCTTAAACAATAAATGATCGAAGTGGTAATAATCCATGATTGATGATTAAAGATTGGATAAGAGGAATAATTGATTAGGGAATTGAAGGACTAGTTGAATCGTCTTTTTAAGGTTGTTGATCGTCAATGTCGCCACAGGGAAGAATATATCTATAGTTATGAGCTAGTCTTAGAGAGACAAGTGCAGTTATAGTTATCCGCAAATTATATTCAAGTTCGACATAAAGCCACTTTATAAAAGTTCATTCAAACTTGAGCCAAATAAATGAGTCTATCTTGTTTGGGCTGAAACTCGACTTGACTCGAATCGTTTCCAACCCTACTCCCAAGGACACAAATTTACAACTGAAAACTAATGACTAGATTATATGCACATGCATACCAACCTGGCAACTAATACCTATCTGGATAATGAGGTCAAGTGTCGGGCTTTCGTTTGTTACCTCTTTTGCTTAAAAAGTTAAATCAGTACAACTTACAAATATGATTTAAAATTCGAATCTCATAAACAATATAACTTGAAATGACTTGCGCCACTTTGGTATAACGAAGGTTATAAATAAAGAACTTATATTTTATTTTATTTCATTACTCTTGCAAGATTGTATACATTTTCATGTCACAAAACATAATCATATCCCTATACATTAGTTAAAAACAACTACTAGTATTTTTTTTAATAGAGCTAGTATCCGTATTTCTTGATCCGCCTCCAGAAATTGTTAGAACCAAAAACACCAAAAATAGTAAATGGACAGAAAAGAGAGCGAGCATGGGAAATGAGATACTTTTGGAATGAGTCAGAGGTAGGTGTCAATGATGAGATGTGTACACGTGGCACAAACGTATGTGAACATTGCTCAACCACGTAGAGAGCAACTTCCACCACGTACCACCAATTCAATGACGAGATGTGTCACGGTGGTCCTACTCCAACTCATTCCCTGTTGTTGAGGTCGATATTTTGATTCTTTTCCATGCTTGATACAGTATATATTTTGATCAACTAATTCACGAGCTTAAGCCTATCACTACGCATACTTGAATCAGACAAAGCTTGTTTTGAGAAAACTAATTGTCATCGCTTCATGACTCAAAATTAATAGATGTCGCATTCTGCCGTTAAAAAAAATAGATGTCGCATTCTCTCTAATTATATTGATGACTACAAGTTCTTGTTATCAACTCGGCAATCAAACTTACATATACAAAAGAATGATGATACTACTCGACCTTAACGCGTATTTTTATTATGTACACCTGTAAAACTTTTAGTTACTTACCATTGACGGTTTGAATGAGATGAGACAACTCGAGCTGTTCGAGATCGACTCGTAAGCTACTCGAAATCGACTCGATTTAAAAGAGCCGAATTTGAGTTCAAACTTTAAAATACTCGGCTCGTGAAGCTCGCGAGCCTTATCAAGCTTCGAATATATTACACTTTTACCTTTTATATACATATATTAACTTAATTTTCATATAAATCGTGTCGAGCCGAGCTTGATATGCCGAGTATTTATTGAGTTCGAGCCTTATATGTGAAAATAATCGAGCTCGAGCCAAGCTTCGAGCTCGAATTTTATATGACGAGTCGAGCTCGAGTTCGAAATCTAAAGCACGACCGAGCTCGAGCCGAGTTTCGAGCTTGAGTTTTAGCATTTGAGTCGAGCTCGAGCTGAGTTTCGAGCTCGAGTTTTAGCATTCGAATCGAGCTCGAGCTTGACATTACTCGGCTCGTTTACACCCTAGCTTACCATTTCGATAAATTACAACATATATGATCAAAAAACGAGCTAGAGTATTTCATTATTACAAGAACTCTTCTTTCTTATGTACTTAATCTGCCGTTCAAAAAAAAATCTTATGTATACATGGATAACGTTTTAGCTTGATTTACGTATGCATTTGATATTGTCTACTTAAGACCATTATAAACTCATTTTACAAGACAGTACTTCCACACGAAAGTTATAATGTCTTGGTTTTATAAATAGAAAAGTGTTCACGAACATGAAATAGTACACGAGCAAAGATAAGCAAACATATTTGTAGACGAATTTTGTGGCAAACGAAAACAAACCCAATTATTAGGCTTTCCTGTCATATATTTTTTTTTTTTTTGGGTGTTTGGACAGTTGTAATGTAACGATCGAGTGTTTAAGGATGCAAATTTGAGTTTTTGATAGAGGAATTTTCATTTTAAATCTTGATTCAGATTGTCGTTGTTAGTATCAGTAACCAAGTCTAGTTTATGTATCGATTAGGTTAAGCCGAATGTGTATAAGGATGTTCCTGAGTTTTCTTATGTACGGCAAGGCAAGTAACGCTCGATTTTTTAGGGTGTCATGGCTGAGTCGGCTAGGATTTGGTATAAGTTCTATGTCTATTGTTTCAGTCCCTCACCTCTATGAATAAGAACTCGGTTACAAGGAAATAACACGAACAACGCATATGACACATGCGTTGTTCGTGTTATTTCATTGTAACCGAGTTCTTATTAATAAACAACATTAATCGTTCAGTTTTTTATAGTCGTGTTTTCTATTTGTGTTCGATAGAACTCGTGATCTAGCGTTGCGTGATCAAACTTTAAATTTGTTGTCTAGCGTTGCGTGATCTAGCATGCTGATCAATAGATAAATTTTGGAAATTTTGTAAACGCGAACGTTAAGAGCTAGATATGTACACGTATATATGCTGATACCTTTACATGGCATAAGAACATACCTTATGCTTTACAAGGCACTTAGCTAAAATCACTTATTTGAAGAGGTAACTTAATTTAAAGACGTGTTCATGAGTCATGACGATACATTTTGACAATTTCCAAGTTTGGGCTACGCGTGTCTCTTCAAAATTGGAGTTTTGTTCAATTTTTGTGAGCTAAAACATCGACCTAGACAGATTCCGTGTATAAATTATGGGATACAACTATACAAGACGTTAGACGTTAAAATCAGTGATTCACAGTGTCATACATGCATGCGTCAGATGAAAGATTTTTTTACTGACTTGTTAGATATAAGATTCACATTCAGATCAGCTTACGTTTTGGTTTTTGAATAAGTTGAAAGAAAACATGCATGAGTGAATCTGACCGGGGTTTCTTCTCTCGTTGGGTTGAGTATTCGGGATTTTACAGTGGGTCAGGTTGCTTTGAAAACCGTCTCGTGCAAAGTGACAAAACACGAGAAGGCATGCATTGAAAATCAACACGTGTTTATTTCTTTCGCGTTTGATACATTTGGTTTCCTTGCACCTGAGGCGGTGGAGCTACTCAACAGAATCCAGCGGTTATAAACAGTAATGTTATAATACCTAGATCCACAAACGTGGTATTCAATAGAATTGGCTTTGTAATACAAAAAGGGCTAGCAACGCAGCTTGTTGCTCGTTTACTTTCCCCTAGTGTCTAAATAATAATTATTGGATATCTATGTATATATAAAGGGTTTTTTTTTAATTTGTGCCCCTCATACACAAGTTAAAGAGGGCCTCACAGCCTTTGTGTCACCTTCTTAGTGGTTGGCAGTTATTGAGTTGTCCACATATCAAATCTCACAATCACTGACTGACCATTTAGAAAATGACATGCAATCAGTAAAACTCTCTTTAACATGTATCTCTGAAGTACAAGTTAGAAAAATCTATATATAAATTAGGGTGAAGTCTAAAAATACGCAATAAACTTTATCAAAAAACACGAAATACGTAACAAACTAAATATATTACTAGAATTGCCATATTACTTTCAAATTTTGAACGATATACGTAATATGACCGGATGTTGACCAAAATTTAACCTGTTTGACCGGTTCCATTAACAAAAATTACAGAAATGGTCCCTGTAATTCACGTTGAACTTTCACTGTTAGTCCCTTAACTTTTTTTTCACTTAAAATTTTTTTTTTCACTTAATTTTTAAAATATTTTTTTTTCATTTACTCATACACTACTTTTTTACACTTATAATATATTTTTTTCCACTTATTCATACACTAAATTTTTTTACACTTATTACACCTTTTTTTTGGAATTTTTTTTAAAATAATTCACTTATTTTTTGAAATACTTTTTTTTTTTCATTTATTCACACACTATTTATTTAAATATTGCGTTAATCTTTTTCACAACTAGCACCCTCTCATGTGACTTAAAATTTGACTATTAAATGTGACTTATATTTCTTAAAAAGATTTTTTTCTAAATTTTAACTCTTAATCGCCCCTCATGTGAAAAAAAGTCTAACACAACTTAAAAAAAATTAAAAATTTAAGTCACATGAGGGGTGTTTAATAGTCAAAATTTAAGCCACATGAGGGTGTTAGTTGTGAAAAAGTTTAACGCAATTTTAAAAAAAAATCTAAAAAAAAGTGTAATAAGTGTAAAAAAAATTAGTGTATGAATAAGTGGTAAAAAAGTATAATAAGTGTAAAAAAAAGTATTTTAAAAGTTAAGGGAATTTTTTTTTTAAATTAAGTGAAAAAAAAGTTAAAGGACTAACAGTGAAAGTCCAACGCGAATCACATGGACCATTTCTGTAATTTTTGTTAATGGAACCGGTCAAACAGGTTAAATTTTGGTCAACATCAGGTCATATTACGTATATCGTTCAAAATTTGAAAGTAATTTGGCAATTCTAGTAATATATTTAGTTTGTTACGTATTTCGTGCTTTTTGATAAAGTTTATTGCGTATTTTTAGACTTCACCCTATTACAAATAATACGAATACTCTCCTAGTATTAGGGTTACAAAACCTTGAAGCTATGACAATTCTATGAATGACTTGATTTGATACTTTGATACATAAAACTCTATACCCTGGGACCTCCTTTTATACACCAAGGAGTCCTAAATTACAATACGTGCACTTTGTCGCTTGCGGGTCCATTCTTTAAGTTGATATTGTGATATCTACTAGATTTTTTTTCTCTTCAATCCACATATATTGTGAACTGAAAAGTGACATTATTATATGAACGGGACGAGTCTTTTTTATTTTGAAAAGAAGACACGTCCAAACTTTTTAATACTGTTTAAAACAGATTTTGTTAACGTGTAACTAACGGAGATTAACAAACATGGAAGCAAGCTCACTCTAAAACTTGTAAAGAAGACTCGACACATCACAACAAGTATATATGATCCACAAGAAGAAAAAAACCCACATGTATTGACCCAAACGATTGAATTTTATTAATCGAATAAACATGAAAAGATAACGTACAAAACCCTTCCCCCTCATCTCATTTTATAGAAATGAAGGGGAGGAAAACCCAACTCCTAATACACCTAGGAGATTAGTCGGATGACACAAAGAAAAGGAAAGTAACGTTGGATTTGGCTTGGGACTTAAGCAATTCCAACCGACACATTAAGACTTCCTAATCCTAACATAATTGGCTAATAGAAGTTTAAACTTAACATTAAGACTCCTAGATTTATTAGTAAGCTAATATGACGACTAAACATAGCAATTTTCACCTTCGGCTTCATATTAGCCTACACCGACACTTAGCAACTCCAAACCATGTTGTAACTTCAGTACCCACCTTTAGAACTTCAACCGTCTTTGCTTCCAAGACCTCTTTAATAAAGTGATAACACACATTGATGTGATTAGTCCTCTCATGAAAAACATGATTCTGCGATAAGTGAATCGCGCCCTGATTATCACAATTAACTGCCACAGTGTTAAGCCTCACGCCCAACTCTTCTAAGAGTCCCCATAGCCAAATAGCTTCCTTCACAGCCTCCGTAAAGGCCATATACTCCGCCTCTTTAGTTGAAAGAGCCACCACGTGTTGTAGCGTTGCCTTCCAGCTTACAACACATCCATGTTCTAAAAATGTGTAACCAGTAATAGACCCACCTTTATCCAGATCCTTAGTGTAGTCTAAATCAACAAAACCTGTTACGTCCACATGGTTGCCATGATCTGTCCCATACACCAATCCCACGTTTGTAGTGCCCTGCAAATATCTCCAAATCCACTTCACTGCTTCCCAATGATTTTTACCCGGATTCGCCAAATATCTACTAACTTCACTTACCACATACGCTATGTCTGGCCTTGTGCACACCATCAAGTACATTAAGCTCCCAACCGTATTTGCATACGAAACCTTACTCATCCTTTCAACATCACAATCCCTAAACGGACAATGCTTCAACGACAGCTTGAAGTGCCCAACCAATGGCATCTGAACCGATTTCCCATTGTCTATTCTAAAATTATTTAAAACCTTAGAAACGTACCCGGATTATGACATCCTGAGAATCTTGCGGCTCTGATCCCTAACAACGATCTCCATACCAAGAATCTTCTTTGTTTCCCCGAGCTCCTTCATGTCAAACTTGGCTCCCGTCATTCTTTAATACATTTGTTGATTTTATAAAACTTTGTGATAATTAATAACACAATCACAAACCACCAATATATATGCCACGTGCTACATTAAAGTAAACTTGATTAATAAATATTGATTTTAAAGGTTGTTTGTATTACTCCCTTCAAAATCAAATACTACAACCAAGACTGACATCAGACTTCTTCTTCTTTGTCTACACCTTGACAGAGAAAACGAACAAAATAATATAACCATCTTCGATCATTGATAACTTGTGTCGATAACCTCAAAAACTTTAAAAACCCAAGAACCCTTTTAATTTCGATACCCTTGCTGCCCTTTGACGTTCAAGAAACCGGATGTAAGAACCCTTGTTGTTGAAGAACGAACAACAATTAAACCTTGAATGTCGAAAAGTTTGAACACCAAGCCTGAATGTTTTAAGCTTTCAAGGGAATTTCTTCCATAACCCCTTCAGGTAGTACAGCAATTCCAACAGTCACACAACCCGAATTTGGTGCAATTGTTAGAGGGAGAATTTATAGAGACAGGTGGTTGTTTGGCAAAAACCTCCCTCTTACACTGAGAGGGAGCAATTGTTAACTGTCAAACAATAAAAGAAGTTGAGACTGAACATGTTAAGAAGGAGCCTAAAGTTGAAGATGTTGAAATAGAGTCTGAGCATCAACCTCGGGACACTGAACCAATCCCAATCACTATAGTCAGACCATTGACTCAGCATGCCCCTAAACTTGAAATGATTAGATCATCATCAAGAATTCAACTCACTGATTCCATTCTTGAAGTACAAATTCCCCAACCTGAAACTCAACTCACTGGTCCTGTCATTGATAT
This sequence comes from Tanacetum coccineum, assembly GCA_026074375.1. Taxonomy (NCBI): domain Eukaryota; kingdom Viridiplantae; phylum Streptophyta; class Magnoliopsida; order Asterales; family Asteraceae; genus Tanacetum; species Tanacetum coccineum. The sequence continues at coordinate 13,910 of BQNB010003013.1, forward strand.
TACACCTCCTGAACAACCTAAAAGTCCTCAAGCTACTCCAAAGCCTGATAGAGGAAAGGGTAAAGTCACATATGATACTAAGTCACCACCAAAGCTTGTCAAAGCCTCATCAAAAGTTCATCCAAATCCTGATGCTCCAATACGTGTTCCTTATGAGATTCATGAAAGATGTATCAGCTTACTGAATAAGAAATCCAGGCTCATTTGGACAGAGAGGAAAAGAAAGAGCAAGTTGCAAGAGAAACAAGGCTTAGTAAGCCTGAGTTGATCAAAGTTTTTCATGAAGAAACCGCCAAGGTAGGTGTTGATCCTAAGATTCTTGCAAGTGCAAAGGGTGGTCAGGAGTTCAGGAAGATTCAAGATGCTGAAATCAAAGTCCTAAACAGAGAACATTCTAAAAAGATCAAGAAAGCAAAAGAGCTCAGGAAGAAGAGATTGGATCAGTATAGGTGGACCACCAGTAGCAGACTCAAACCTGAAACAATAACTGACATTCACATTCATCCAAACACAAAGCCTGTAGTAATTACAGTCTATAGAGGTGATCAAATGAACTTTTAATTTCACAACCCCTTTAAGTTTGGTGATTTTGGGGTAACTGAATTGGATGAACTGGGTTAAATTATTCAGAAGAAGAAAAACAAGGTTGTTGGTGAGTTAATGACCTCCTTGGGAAAGAGGTATAAAAGTCTGAAGAAAATACTTGAAGAACTTGGAATCACCCCAACTCTCTATAACCCTGGACAAATCCTCTCCTTAACCTCAGGAAGAAAAAAAGATCCAAGAGTTGGAGCCTGATACTCGCATCCCTGGGCTGGAATGCAATATAATTCTTCCTGAGGGAATCCCATTTGTCAAAAACTTGGTGATCGAGCAGCCTAAAAATGAAATGTTCTTCATATATGTCTTTGGTGATAAAGCCTTCCAAACAATGAGTGATATTCACAAGGTAGATGTTGATACTCTGCTGACCTACCTTGTGATGGCTTCAAACATCATAACTCCTGCAAATCAAAGTTTTTGTTTAGCATTAAGGAGTTTAATTAAAAGTCGCCCTGACAAGGAGAAACTAAAATTGAAAAGAGTAAAGCTAGAAGCTGTGGGATACTCCCTGAACTGAAGTACTTATGTTTTATTTTGTGATATCTTTTGTAATAGATCGTAGGGCTATGTAATGGAATTAATGAAGTGCCTTTGAAAAATTCAGTATCCCTTATATGTTTTCTAGGACTCAGTGTAGGAAGAAGTTGTATTTACTCACTTACACTGAAAAACACTTAGGCTATATTTATATCCAAATAAAGGGATATTGTTGGGCCAATTCAGTGCCCAATGATCTTTCACTTGGATTTGAATACAAATATCATAAGTGTTAGATAACCTTAAACATTCTAAGGTCATTAAGTGAACAGCCACTCAGTGAGTTACCTTTAAGCGTTCAACCTGAGTCTACAAGGAAGACTCAACCATTCAGTGAGGCGGTTCTCAGTGAATGAAGTCTCTGAGCTAAAGAAGAAGGTGATGGATTCAGTGAGTTATGGAAATAGACTCACTCAACCCCTTATGATCTCTAACAACTAGAAGCCCCTGAAGACAAGTGCCTAAAGTATAGGTGGGATAGTTTGAATGGATAAGTCCAACCTCTTATCCACCTGAAGTCAAACTATCCTGAATAGGGTATAAAGACAAGGTCAGTGTCAGCACTGGCCTTAGAAAGTTTGTTTGTCCTTTACTTAGATTAGAATTGTAATAGAGACAAACATGTACAATATGTAATGGCCAATCAACCTTGGGACACGCACTTATCAGCCATGTGGGTATGACCCTACCTAAGTAGTATATATGCACATGCCTTGTAAACGGAGTAGCTAAAGTTTGTGCATTCAAAGTCGTATCTTTCACAAACACCTACTCCTCCAATATCAACTAAGTCCTTAAGCAAGCTCGGTTGGTTAGCATAGTTGTCAACTTTACATAATACTTTAAGTTATGCAAAGTTGTTAGTGAGGAGATCACACACACATATTGTCATTCAATCTCCATTGTTGTTTCGCAAATAATGGGATATAATTCTGTTAAAACATGTATACGAACACAGGAAGTAATCACAATGAATTAAAAGAGAATTAGTCAGCGTGATTTGCCTTATTATTGATCAACAGATTTAGCCAATACATAAATGTTTCTGATTGTTTTATGTAACAATCATACAAGGAACAAGAACCAAACGATTACTAAGATTCTACAATAGCAGATTATGATTTAGATATATGGGAGGAATGAGGATATGATAGAACAGGCATGTGTTTGTGTGTCATGTCCAACCCTAGAAAAAGGGTGTGTTATATAATGAAGGGTCTTGCAAAGTAGCCCCTTAACGTCTATTGTTGATGAAACAGCCACAAAACTTCATTAGTCCATCATCTCTAGTTTATTCCAATAAGAACCTGAAATATAAATACAAATATCAATAATAATACGTAATATAAATTATTTAACATTTAGATTATATTTCAACATCCTCCCTTAATCTGATTGTTAAATAAGTCATACAAGCCCAACTGATTACTCAAGAACTTGTGTTGAGCAACAAGAAGGTGCTTGGTAAATATGTTTGCTACTTGGTTTGATGATTCAATTTTATGAATCATCATAGTACCTTTAGCAATTTTCTCTTATGAAGTGCACATCAACATCAAAATGTTTTGTCCTCTTATGAAAAACTAGATTGTTTGCAATTTGGATTGCTGACTTATTGTCACAATAAAGAGGGACAAGGAGAGCAATAGTAATCTTTCGATCATTTAAAACTTTTACAATCCACATTATTTCACAAGTAGAGTGTTAATACAAATAATGTCTAAAACGTTATTTACATTTTTCGACCTCTCAATGTTTTGATAATAACAAAATGTAAAAACGTTTACGATAAAATTAAACGTTTAAAAATTATTAATCGTAAAATTCCATTACTAAGATTAGTAATCACTTAAGGTATGAACAAACAAATCATTAAGCATGATTAGTGATCAAGAAAATTTTTTCTCTTATCCATTACATTTTTACAAAAGAATTTTACAAAAATTTATTATACAAAATATTTTCCATTTAAAAGAAAAGTTTTATTAAAAACTTAAAATTTAAAATTCAAATTTTCCCTCCAAAACAGAAGCTTCTATACCAGATACAACATTCCCCACAAAAAGACAAAAAATGGAGCGTAGTCTACTGGTGGCCCCCTTATAGGCCTGGCGGCCCCTTTATATATCCGGGACCGCCGCCAGTGACCGTTGGTTTTTCCTGCCTATAAATACTGCTCCATTCCTTGCAGAAAATCAGACCTCTTTGCACGAATTTTCTCACACTTCTTTCTCTCTCTATAAACCTTCTTTCTCTTACTAAATATCTTGATCACTAACATCCCTTGATCTTGTTTTAAGTGATCTAATCTCTTCTTCTCATCTCTTCCCTCTCATTCAAGTGCAAGAGAAGAACACTCGTATTCGCCAAGAAACGAAGTGTTGATTAGTGATCTCTCCTCTTTTCTTCTAAGTATCAAATCTCTATTGTAATTATCTTGGGTATTTGTGTGATTTGGATCTTGTGTAAATCCGATAGTGTAGATCGAGTGATCGTGTAGTGATTGTGAAGTGGTAGATTGGTTCTAGCTAAGATTAGGACTCGACATTTAGTATCGGAAAATAACGTAAGCGGCATGTAAACGGTTTTCTCCGCCTGAAGGGAGCTTGTTGACATAGTGAAATCTCGAGTAGGATACTCGGAGAGTGGAGTAGGGCGAAAAAGAGCTTCGTAGCCGAACCACTATAAATCATGGTGTCTTGGTTTGATTGTTTCTTCTCTCATCTCTTTATATTGTTGTGATTGTTATTTCCATTAGTTTAGATATTTAGTTGATTGATTCATATTGTTGGTTGCTTAGACATACTACTCAAATCTAAGTATTTCAAAAGCAAAGTTTTAAAACAAAAAACAAACATGTAAACTGTTCAACCCCCTCCCCCTTCTAGTTTCCATAATTGGTATCAAGAGCCAAGGTCACTCAATATTTTTAAAATATACTGTATTTTAAAGCTTGGATTGATCTATGGATTCCGATAAATATCTAGAAGGGCAATCTATGCAAAGACCACCACTCTTTGAAAGTGATAGTTTTATTAATTGGAAAATAGATTTGCGACATATGTTAAATCAAAAGATCTAGATCTTTGGCATGTTATTATCAACGGTGATTTTCAACCCATTCAACAAAATCTGGAAACCAAATTAGATGAGGTTATCCCTTTTGAAAAACAAAGCAATGATCTTAAAAAGTGACTCACGAAAAATAATGAAGCTAAAATGGTTATTTATAATGCTTTGCCTAGAAAATAAAATGCAAGAATTTTCATGTGTAACACGGCAAAAGAAATTTAGAAAACTCTGTTAATCACCCATCAAGGTAATAATCAGGTCAAAGATAATAAGATCGACCTTTTGGTTCAACAATATGAACAATTCGTCATTTCCAAAGACGAATCTAGAGATAGTGCTTTTGCTAGATTTAATACTATTATTACTAGTCTAAAAGCTCTTGATGAAGGTTATTCTAGCAAGAACTATGTTAGGAAATTTCTTAGAGCTCTACATCCTAAATGGAGAGCAAAGGTCACGGCAATTGAAGAGTCAAAAGACTTAACATCACTATCTCTTGATGAACTTATCGGGAACCTCAAAGTTCACGAAATGATCATCAAGAAAGATTCCGAAATAATCAAAGCAAAAGTTGAAAGGAAATCTCTTGCTTTAAAGGCTAAGAAAGAATCCAGTGATGAAGAGTGTTCGACTTCTGGAAGTGAAGACGAAGAATACGCCATGGCGGTAAGAGACTTCAAGAAATTCTTTAAGAGAAGAGGTAGATTCGTGAGACAACCTCGGAACGACAAAAAGACAACGTTTCAAAGAATGCCGAGACGACAAAAATGGTAAAAGAGATAGAAAATGCTTTAAGATTCGGGGCGACCCGAATCAAGCTTATTAGAAATGTCTAAAAACCACCAAAAATACAAGAACCAAATAGCATTTGTTGAAGGTTCCTGGAGTGATAGCGGTGAAGAAGATGAAGAGAGCGTCAATAATAAAACTTGTCTAGTAGCTCAAGCATCAAGTGAGGTATATCCGAACCACATACTTAAGTGATGAAAACTCAACTCATCATAGATGAATTAAATATAATAAAAATGAATATGATCAATATGCCAAATGAGTTTAAAGAAGATAATCAACAATAAAAATTAAAAGACTAAAAAGCCACTAGAAATACTTAGAAAAAAAAAAGGAAAAAAAAATCAGTACTCTAAAATAAAAAGTATCCTACACTAGACACTCGAGAAAAACAAGGAAGTTGATCTCGAATGGTAAAATGTCATATGCTAAAATTGAAAATGAAAAGCTTAAAGAGGAAGCTCTTAAACTAAACCACACGTTTGAAAGACACACGTGCTTATTGAAAAGTTAAAATAATCAAAAAAACCCACCTCCTCCGGTGAAAAGTTAGGTTTAGGATTTAATTCATTTGAAGCATCATCTAGTGGAACTAAGGAAATAAAATTTGTGAAAGCTCAAAAAAGATGCCCCTTGATGGAGGTCCCTTAAAATAATGGGCGCTCCTATTTAATGATGCACAAAAGCAGGCAGCTCCACAAAGTAAATATGGGACCCCCCCCACCCTCCTCGCCACCACCCTCCAGGAAAACCCACAAAAACACATCAAAACCAATACAGACACACAAACAACCTGGATCTGAGAAAAGTGTATCTTTTTTAAAAAAAAACTATCTTTGGTTCCTACAGCAACACACATAATAGTAATCAAATATAAAAGGAGTTTTTCCCGTAGCTAGTGATAATGACGATTATAAAACAATTCAATAAAGAGAATATCTATAAAGAGCCAATTGCCATAAGCGCCAGCCCCCCGGAGTTGTATTTTTCAAAAAACCAAATTTTTTTTTCTTAAGAATCAAAAATTCCCAATTTCCACCACCCAGAAAGAAAGTCCTAAATAATGTATCAGCGTGGTCCTAGAAACAACCCGCAAAAAAACCAAAAAAGTATCATTTCCCAACGACCAAAGGAAGGTCCCTAAAAAACCGACTCGTCTGGTTACTTTCCTCCCTTTTAATAACTGGGGAAACAAACTTCCCAACGCCCAAAAGAGTTACATAAAACATGCCAATGAAATTGTGTCTTTTCCCTTTTTTACCAATTTTTCCACAGTCCCTACTACAATCCATCCACATCCCAACTAATTGCAAATCAAATGCAAAACAAGGATGTTTAAGAGCACTAACAAACACAAAATACCAAAACTTTGTACCCCATATAGATATTAGGGGACCCAAATGTTTGAAGGTATTATGCCTTCAATAAAAGAATATTGGATTGTGGACCTTCGTTGGAGGAGGGAGTGAACACTTGGAGAGGGGGAAGGCGGGGAGGGGAGAATAGGAGGAACGGCCAACTGGCTCTTGGCCTTGGAGAAGAGTGCCTCGATTGGGTGAGGGCGGCAGTAGCCTTGCCTTTAGGGCGCCCCTACGATAGAGTGCCAATGGCTTTAGGTCAGATGTTAGGCAGCATTCCAAATGCCGGGCCACCGGCCGGGCCAATGGGGCCCGGCGGCGCCGCGCCGCCCCTTGTGCCTAAGTCGAAACTAACCGCACCCCCCCCCCCCCCCCCCCCACCATGTCGATGGCGGGTCCTACGCCATCCACAATGCCCCCCACAAATGGCCCCGTGCCTCCACCCGCAGCGTAGGCACCCGATACACCCTCCTGCACATTGCCTAAAAAACAACAGCATCCCCCCCCCCCCGCCTTAAGCTAGGTAAACCGTCCCCTTGCCGCTCTTCCTCCCCTCCGCGCTTGCCCCCCCGCAGTCCCACCAAATTGAACACCCGCGTCAAAGACATATATTATTTATGGAGACCACATACCAGGACACCTCCTTGGCCCCGGGTACCGATTATTCCAATAAAGACTACTCTCAAAAAAAGTATTAACTGTCATAGCAATAGAGGTCGATCACCTTAATATATTTAACTTTTGTTAAGTAATATGACATAATAATTGAATAATAAACTTGCAGAGTAACTTTCCCATTCCTCCTGAACGATGATAGTGACCAATACTAATAACGAATGGTAAGTGATTACAAATCAAAAGAAGACAAGATATTAAGGAGAATACACACGAGGCTTTATCTCATTGAAATAATTTATATCTACAGAGCAGCACAAAGGCCCTGCGCAACCCGCGACCTCCCCTATACATCTACGCCAATGTCATCCAGAGCCCCTTCCCAACCAAGAGTAGTCCCACGTCCACTGTCCGCAAACGGTAGACCCACCCAACTACACAAATGCGCTGTCTCCTTCCCCCACTCGCTAGCATCTAAACGGAATTCGTATATAGACACCACCCTCAGAAGACTTAAGTTTGTGATTCAACACGAAAAAACCAAACACAGCACTTATATATTCAAGGTTGCAAACTAACACACTAATTATAATTACACACCAACCCAACAAAACTACCCCCTTTTACCCAATCATACTAAGATGCTTATAGATACTTTATTATGCATGCTGCATATAGCAACAATTAGAAAGCAACATGCACAGTTGCTCGACATAATCGGGCACAGACAATACGAACCCCGAACTCGATTGGCTATTACCAACTTCAAATACCTCCCTCAATAGGTCTCCACCACTCCCACAACAAATCCCTTCTATCTAGTCTCAATCAACAATCATCAAATCTCATCTCAACATTCAAACTGTCCATCTCAATTCAAATCTCAACGACGAGATGCTTTAAAAACTCCTGTTAATATGGATCTCTCTCTTCTCTATCCCCTGGCTCCCTCTGATCCTCTTTCCTCTTTATCTCCTTTTCTTTTCTCGTCCTCTCTCTTTCTTTTTTCTTCTCTTCTTTTTCGGCTCTCTTCTTCTTCCTCTCTCTTTCGGTGTGATCCAACCAGTCCTCTTATTTCTGTTCTTCCTTCTTTCGGGTCTCTTTCTCTTTTTGGATCTTTCTCTCTTTCTCACTCTGGAACATCTCTTTCTCTTTCCTGTTATATAGGATCTCTTTTCCCCTCTTTTTTTTTCTCCCGCTTTTCTCATCCTTCGGAGAGCTCTTCTTTCCATCTCTCAGCTTCCCTCCTCTCTCTCTCTCTATCCTCGTTTTTTTTTTCTCTTTCCTCTTTTTCTCAGATCTCCCCTCATTTCTCTCCTCTCCACCGTCCGGTCCAATTCATCCTATTTATTTTATTCTCCTCGGTGCTTATCGGTTCTCTATTCGGGGTCCATCCAAATATCACATAACAATCATCCGCCACAAAATTACCTTCCGCCAAAATAACCAACCCAACACATCCCTACCAGATCCCCAAACCCTCTACCCATCTCTCATCAACAACTTCAACTAACTACGCTGGACCCCACCTCCGCCCAACCAGGCGTATTCCCACGTGCGGCACACCAACCGCTCTAAACCCCCCCACCCCCCACCCCCCCCCCCACCCACCTCACACCCGCACCCCTCGCCCTTATTAGGCCCCACACCCCACCCCCCCACACCACCCAAACCCCCCCGCTCACACAACGCCAACCCCACCCGCTCATTCATACCAAAACAAACTTCCAAAACCCCCACCCCAACCCACCCAACCAACCCGCTACCTACAGTACACAGCTTTTAACAAAAAAAACTAACCCCTAAACAACCCAAATAACACACAAAAAACCCTACAACAACCAAAAACACAACTCCACCCCCACCGCTACCCCCCCCATGCCCTACTCCCCCATCAGGGTCATAGTAGATGACTCCATCTAGTAATAAACATGGACTAGATTTCCCCCTTAAGGACAAAACCCAAAAATGCAACCAAAAAAAGCATTAGATCAATTAAGAGAAAAATTAGTAGAAGATTTAAACAAAACCAATTAAGGGAATGGTATGTCCCATAAACGTCAATAAGAAACTCTTTAACTAATTGACGCCACACATGTAGGGGCTCTTTGATCCTGCAGTGCCCATAGCGCCGTAAATAACTAAGTACAGTCCTACACAGGTATTAAAAACCCCCCTAAAACATACTATCTTACTTAAAACTTCCTTCCTCCCTCCAAAACTCAAAAACCTCTATGCCAACCGGCCCTCCGAGGCACAATACCATCACTCACACTAGAAGCATATCTAAATGAAAAACCAAGACATCCTCAATCAATGGCGGGATGAAAAAGATGGAAAAATATAGACTACCACTTCAAGAACTGCGTGAAGGACTAGTAAAATAAGACAAAATCCTTATAAACCTCCCCAAAACACAAAACCCACAACCACGCAACAAGACCAACAAAAGTTTTTTGGGTGTACATGGCCCCAGTAGCCAACTGCACTTCCAAAAGACGAGAACCCACCCACCCCCCTCCCCATCCCCACCCTTACCCCCCCAACACTTCCTCCATGCAATCCAAATTAAGCCCCTCTAAAAAGAAAACAACCAACACCACAACCATAAAACTACAAACACCCTATAAAAGAACAACAAGACCAACACCCCTACAACTCTTAAAGAGGTAGGAAAACCTAAACTTCGATTACAATTAATGAGTGTTTTTGGAAGCAATGCTATCAAAATTATAAAACACTGAAATACTCTATACTACTATACCCTGATTCCTAACCTTAACTACCTCACCCCTTCCCCACACTACCATACCCTCCCCTACCCATCCAGCCTCCAGGCCATCCTACCCATATTGCACTACACCACCCCCTCCTAAATAAATCTACACACCCCCAGTATCCTGAACTCTCTCCCCAGCACCAGCGACCACTTCCTCTCCCACACCCTGACCATCTCCACAGACTCAAACCAACCCACCAGCCCTCCAAAATACACATACTCCTATAATGACCTATACTCGGTAACCACGGAAGTCAAAATCCTTACAAAGTTTGACTACAAAAGACAAACAATGTACTACTTTTTAGGTTATTTTTCCAAAAAAGTAAACCCTACATCATCCTAACCAAACAACACTAGGATAAATCAAAGAATCACGTAACGCGACGTTCAATGAAACCTACCTCCACCCTCTAAGAACATCACCACTTCGTGGAATGATGACTTAGATGAAGAAGAAGCAATTAAAGGAGTCACCGAAAAGAAAAACCTAAAAGTGACATTGTTGATGAAACTTTAGAGATTGACGAAAATCTAGTCAAGTAATAAAGGAATCAAGTACCATCCATTAAAAATGGCAATAGAAAACCTTAACCAAATAACCCTTAAGATCACAAGCCCAACAACCAAAGTAACTTTTCATTTTTTTATATCCACTAAAGAACCAAAGAATGTAACTGAAGCCTAACGAAGATATTGGATAGTCGCAATACAAAGAAAAAAAGTAATTAAATTAAATCATTGCTAATGACATTTGGAGTTAGTTCCACAACCCGTAGGAAATAGACATTATAGAAACTAAGTGGGAAGTTTAGAAATAAGTTAACAAACGGTATTGTTTCTCAAATAAAGCCAGAGTTAGTTTGCTCAAGCTATAATCACAACAAGAGGCATCGATTATGATAAACTTATCCCCACTTGCTAAGACTTGAGTCAATGAGGATACTAGTGACTTATTGCTTGTGCTTTATGACTTTAAACTATTCAAATGGATGTAAAAAGTGCATTCCTGAACGGTTTTTTTATCACATGAGAGGTATAGCGGGGCACAACCTCTAGGATCATTGACCATTTGAAAAACCGATCATGGTTTATAAAACGAAAGAAAGCTCTGTATGGTCTTAAAGAAAGCACCAAAGCTTGGTATGATAGATTAAAAGCTTCCTTTATTAAACATGAATAATTAAAAAGGGAATGTAATAAACACTCTATTTATTGAAGAGAAAAAAGTTCAAACCTCATCATCGTTCAAATATATGTCGATAACATCATATTCGGTTCGACTTGTCAAGACATGTGTGATGAATTTGCCAAAATCATGTATGACGAGTTCGAGATGAGCATGATGGGTGAACTTAACTTATTCCTTAGACTACAAATAAAACAAATAGAAGATGGTATTTTCTTTAATCAATCTAAATATATTAAAGAAATGCTTAAGAAATTTGGCTTAAAAGAATCTAAACCATTAAAAACCCCCATGTCCTCCGATACCAAACTCACAAAAGACGAAGAGTGTGAGTTGGTAGATAGTACCAAATATCTTGGCATGATAGGTAGTTTATTATACCTAATGGTAAGTAGGCCCGATGTCATGTTTAGTGTCTGCCTTTGTGCCCGCTTCCAAGAGGCTCTCAAAACCTCTCACCTCGAAGTAATTAAATGTATCTTCCGATACATTAAAGGCACTACGCACTTAGGATTATGGTATCCTAAGGGGACCGGCATAGAAACTGTAGTAGATGCCGGACTCTAACAGGAAAAAAAAACGGGGGAAGATTAATGTGGATCGAAAGAGCCCTAGAGCGGTAATTGTACTCTGTGGATGTTTGTTTGGACATCTTAGTTATCTCGAAAAACAAACCGCAATCTTGCTACTATCCAATACCGATAGCCGAATACAGATCAAGCCTAGAAATGCACTGACAATCAAGGCACTGATGGAAATGAAACCACTCTTATCGACTACGGACAGATCGCAACCGAAACACATCCAGAGATCATGTGTGACAATAAAGGCGCCATTGACCTTAGTAAAAACCCAGTGCAATCATTCACGAAACCAAACACGTAGAAATTCTCACACACATCTTATATGATAATATCTAGAAACGAGAACATAATCTTCAATCGAAAAAGTGTCGTACCTTGCGAAAACATCCGCCGACATTCTATACAAAACCTCTAAAACGTGAATCGTTTACTATCTACGTCTTTGGTTTTAGAATGATGGAAACACAGTTCATAAATGATATAGTCCGCTTCTAGTGCATTCACCCTTCTTCTATCTCAATTCTAGTCTGTGTTCCATTCCGTGTCGTGATAAATTAATAGTTTCATCCAAGTTACTTTAAGCATTTCTAATTCGCTGAAAATGCAAATTAAAATGTGTTTGGTGGAATTAAAGGGGCCTCTAACAAATTAATACTGCTGAATCAACTTAAGTACTAACTCAGAAAGGAGATTAGGTCACGCAAATATGTGTCTCATTCAATCGTTAGCATCTAAGGAATTAGTTAGAAACTTAGTTAAGCTTAAGTTTGATCAACACTTCTGTAATGCTTGCAAAACTGGAAAGCAAGCTCATGCTAGTCACAAGGCTAAGAATATAGTCTCAACGACTAGATGCTTAGAACTCCTTCATATGGATCTCTTCGGTCTATCCATCGTACGGAGTTATGGAGGAAACCGCTACACCTTAGTCATAGTAGATGACTATTCTAGGTATACTTGGACTAGATTCCTTAAGGACGAAACCAAAGCTTTTGATAAATTCGAAATATTTAGTAAGAAAATTCAAAACCAATTAGGATGTACAATAGTGTCAATAAGAACCGACCACGGTAAGGAATTTGATAATGAGGTGCAATTTAGAGAGTTTTGTAATGCCAATGGAATTACACATAACTTCTCAGATCCACGCACTCCTCAATCAAATGGCATGGTTGAAAGGAAAAATAGGACACTTCAATAAATGAGTAGGACTATGTTGAATGAGCAATTGTTACCATAAAAGTTTTGGTGTAACGCAATAGACACTTCAACATACATTCTCAACCGAATCCTAATTAGAGCCATTTTAGGAAAAACACCCTACGAACTCTTAAGAGGTAGGAAACCTACTTTAGATTACTTTAAAGTGTTTGGAAGCAAGTGCTTCATTTTAAATACCTTACAAAGTTTGACCCAAAGTCTTACAAAGGTATCTTTTTAGGTTACTCTCAAAATAGTAAAGCCTACATCATCCTAAATAAACACACTAAGAAAGTCAAAGAATCACTTAACGTGACATTTGATGAAACTCCTCCACCCTCTAAGACATCACCCTTGGTGGATGATGACTTAGATGAAGAAGAATCAATTAAGTTTACCAAAAAGAAAAACCTAGAAAATGACATTATGGATGAAACTTTAAAGATTGACGAAATAGTCAATATTAAGGAATCTAGGAACCATCCATTAGAAAATGTCATAGGAAACCTTAACCAAAGAACCCTTAGATCACAAGCCCAAAACCAAAGTTACTTCTTTTGTTTTATATCAACTATAGAACCTAAGAATGTGAATGAAGCCTTAACGGATGATAGTTGGATAGTCGCTATGCAAGAAGAATTAAATCAATTCATTGCTAACGACGTTTGGGAGTTAATTCCACAACCTAGGAATATGACAATTATAGGAACTAAGTGGGTGTTTAGAAATAAATTAGACAAGAACGGTATTGTTTCTCGAAATAAGGCTAGGTTAGTTTCTCAAGGCTATCATCAACAAGAGGGCATTGATTATGATGAAACTTATGCCCTAGTTGCTAGACTTGAGTCAATTAGGATACTATTAGCTTATGCTTGTGCTTTAGACTTTAAACTATTCTAAATGGATATAAAAAGTGCATTCCTGAATGGTTTTATCAATGAGGAGGTATACGTGGCACAACCTCCAGGATTTACTGACTTTGAAAAACTGGATCATGTTTATAAACTAAAAAAAAGCTTTATATGGTCTTAAACAAGCACCCAAATCTTAGTATGATAGATTAAAAGCTTTTCTTATTAAACATGAATATAAAATGGGAATGGTAGATAACACTCTTTTTACTAAAAAGAAAATTTCAAACCTCATCATCGTTTAAATATATGTCGATGACATCATATTCGGTTCGACTTTTCAAGACATGTGCGATGAATTTGCCAAAATCATGCATGACGAGTTCGAGATTAGCATGATGGGCGAACTTAACTTCTTCCTTGGACTACAAATAAAACAAATGGAAGATGAAATTTTCTTTAATCAATCTAAATATATTAAAAAAATGCTTAAGAAAATTGGCTTAGAAAAGTCTAAACCAATGAAAACCCTCATGTCCTCCGATACCAAACTCACGAAAGACAAAGAGTGTGAGTCGGTAGATAGTACCAAGTATCGAGGCATGATAGGTAGTTTATTATACCTAACGGCAAGTAGGCCCGATATCAGGTTTATTGTCTGCCTCTGTGACCGCTTCCAAGAGGCTCCCAAAACCTCTCACATTGAAGCGGTTAAACGTATCTTCTGATATATTGAAGGCACTACGCACTTAGGATTATGATATCCTAAGGGGACCGACATAGAAATAGTAGTATATGCCGACTCTGATCATGCGAGAGATTATGTTGAGCGAAAGAGCACTAACGGTATTTGTACGTTCGTAGGATGTTGTTTAACATCTTGGTTCTTGAAGAAACAAACCTCTTTTGCTATATCCACTACCGAAGCCTAATACGTAAGCGTTGGAAAGGCATGTCAACAAGCATTATGGATGAAACAAGCTCTTATCGACTACGACGTTCGATTCGATGACGTCCCAATCATGTTCGACAATAAATGCGTGATTGACCTTACCAAAAACCCAGTGCAACACTCTCGAACCAAACACATCGAAATTCGTCACCACTTTCTTCGTGATAATGTCCAGAAAGGACATATCTCAATCGAAAAAGTGTCGTATGTCGACAACATCGCCGACATTCTTACGAAACCCTTTAAACGTTAATAGTTTAACTATCTACTTCTTGGTTTAGGAATGATGGAACACATTCCATAAATCATATTAGTCCGATTCTCCTTCTTCTGTCTCAATTCTAGTCTGTGTTCCATTCCGTGTCATGACAACTTAAATACTTCATCCGAAGTACTTTAAGCATTTTTAATTCGCGAAATTCAAATTAAAATGTCACTCTTTTTTGTAAAATTTTCTTCAAAAACTAAGTCCAAAACCCTCGCTAAGGGCGGCCCCCATACCCTAGGCGCCCCCTCCCCCTAATATATTTGGGACCGACAGGTGATATGAGACCGCCATCAGCAGACACTAAAATTGAACACTTAACTAAAAAAATTTCAAAACACAAAAAAACACCCCCTTTCATATTTGCAGCAACGAACACGAACACAACACCCTAAAAACTCAAAATCAACCACTAAAACTATAATTGAATATCAAATCAACACCTATAATCACTCATAACATCTTAAAGATCATCAATTGTAAGTCATTTCATCTATTTTCTTTCAATTTGAGTCTAGGGTTCATGATGAACACAAAAATTAAAATTAGGGATTTTTTATTTTTCTTTCAAATTTGTACAATTAAGACTACTAGGATACAATGTATAACTAATATGCTTCCCGTAGATATAGGATTTGCATACATTTGTGAATTTGTCGAAAATTGATTTCGAACCAAAACCTCAATTTTATTTTCAAATCACTCACGTTAGGAACATAATAAAATTGTGGTTATGCATTGTTAATACAACTTAAAAATGTTTTCAAACACATGCATAATGATCTCATGAACAAAGGTCGAGATACATAATTCATATGTATTTTTCGACATGTTTGGATGAGCAAAATCAAACTAAGGAGCGTTTGGATTAACTCTTAAGATTTTAATTTTTAGGTCGAGTTAATCGTTACTCCACATTTGTTACATCTAGGCACACACTAGGCACGAACTCAAAATATCAACACATATGTAAGAAATTAAAATATGACTTTGATTGTTTTATTTTAGGTAACAATGCCTCTAATTACCGCACTAGATCATCAAAAGACCCAAAACTACATTCCACTCATATCAAATGAATTTAATCAACCATTACAAAACACAATTGCAAGTCTTGAAAATGAAACTTTCATGAGGGTAGGGTTGTGAGTCAAAATTTTGAAAACATGAGTCACATTCGTGTTAAGTTTGAATCAATTGAGTTCGATTGTTTGTTGAACATAAACGAACAAATTGTTCCTCGTTTTGTTCTCGAGTTCTATAGTCAACTAACTTTTGATTATAACTCCACGGGTCATTTTGTGGTCAACTTTGTTATACAAAGTAAGTCATTCTCTCTCACTCTTGAGGAATTCGGTCAAATCTTAAAAATACCGTTCAAAGGTCAAGTGTCACACACCGACATGTGGTCACTCGACTACTTGTCAATAAGTGTTCCGAGTAAAGGTCGTTATAAAACCACTCCTCCGTCTCCAAGTGTCGTCAAGTCTTTCATTCAAATTCCTCGACAAGGTCAAGTCACTCGTACTAAAAACAAGAAAACCATTGTCGTCGAAAAAAATGAAATCTTAACTCGCGAAATTCAACCTCATATGAAACCATAGGTTGATATCATTCGTGAAAATACCATTTGTCTAGGGGGTCATAAGGATCATGTCTCCGAGTGTCTTTGTCATATGCTTTATTGCATTGAAACCTCCACTCGATACAATCTAGCATTCTTCATTCTCAAAAGAATGGAAAAGACTCGAAGCAAACCTAAGGAACTCTTACCTTATGGAATGCTTTTGACTAGATTGTTCAAACATGTTGTGTCCGTCTTTCCTGAGCTAGCAATTGATCGCTACATCTCACATGATCGAGTCATGCATCCCCTCGCTCTTCATTATGAGCGAAAGACGCGATCGGATCGTGGCATGAAAAGACCTCATAAATCAAATGCTAGCTCCTCCTCCACCACTTTAAATCATCCATCCTCATCTCATCCGTTGGATGATACCCTTGATGAAAATGATGATGAATCATTTCATTCTAATTCTTCATCTTCGTCCCAAAACATCTCCTCATCGTCCAATGTTGTCTCTAGAGTCCGTTAAAACCCTCCTCGTGAAAGTCATAACTTGAACACCTATCTCTCCGAAACTATAAATCTTCAAACTCAACAACGAGATTATCACCGGGAAGGGTTAATGTCAATTGGACAAGCTCTCAAGAACATGATGGGTGAAAAACAGAAATAAACATGTTGGCATAACTACTAAGAGACTATTATTATTATTATCTTTCTTGTTTAATACGTTATGTATTTTAATATATTATTAGGACTAGGAATGGCAAATGACTATTACATTTGACTTGGATGATTCTCTCCATCCTATCAACGTTTTAGGACTAGCAAATTTTATGAATATGACATGCGAACAATGCCACTACTTGCTAAATGATTCGTATGCTAGTTTAGGACTACATTGTATTGCTTAAATTAGTTGATTCTTAAATTTGGTAGATGCCGAAATCACTGGACTTAAGAAAAAGGAAAAACTGGAAATTTTCATTCTTCCAGAAAACGGCCCCCTTAAATACCTGGCGGCCCCCCAATATATTTGAGACCGCCTGGAGATATGGGACCGCCACCAGGGGGAACAAAAATTTTGAGTTTGCCTCTTTTTTGCATCTTTGACCCTCCTACCTACATCCTCAAGCTGTCATTCCCTGTTTAGCTAAACCATCTTTGGCATCCTCTTCCATCCACACCATGCTTTGCCATATTATACAATCCTTCCCATTATTTACATCATCAAACTCTCATACCTCACTACCACCATCACCTTCTTCATCTTCTTCTCTTTCATCATCAATGTCTTGCTCAAACCACCATTCCAACTTCTCTAGAAAACCAAGAATGTCGGTAAGACAAGTATGGAAACGCAAAACATCCACTCCAAAATCATCACCTTCTTCCCAAAAAGACTCACCTCCACTTCCTCTAAGAGTCTATTTACAATCTCCTTCACCACCATCATACAATCCCTTAAGAGATCAAATGATCAACCAACTCCACAACATCTCCACCATCCTTGATTCACACACTAATCCATCCAATGCCTACATTCATGCACCACCTTCACCACCACCACAACAAATTCATCCTCCTTCTCATGCTCAAGTTGAATTTCACTCAAGCTTTTGTCATTGTTGCAAGTTTTCTAGACACCAATTCCACTCCTTGAGAAATGAAATCAACTTCATTCACTTTCTTCTTACCCGTCCCATACCTCAAACTCGTGCCCCTCCAAATCATGTGTCACCAACCCCTTCTTTTTCCCTCTTTAATTAATCATTCTCATATGATTAATCTACCTAAATAATCGACCTTCCATCTTTTGATTATGGCATCTTCTACATTCCAAGAATCCACTAGTGTAGATCTATGCCTTATTATGTCTTTTGATGACTCTACTTTCTATTTTAATTGTTACTTAAAAATATTGTATGAATTTGTCTTAGCTCGTATTAGCTATAGTTTTACTTTATGTTGTATGAATGTATTAGTTGCATTTGCTATTGTATGAGTTTCTTGATTGTTGAATGAAACTCTCTTTTGGGTGACTTAAATATAATGTGTTTCTTAAAAGATATTTGTCTTGCACTTGTATTTCTAACTTTGTTTTGTAGCAAATTTTTTTGTAAGATCGATCCCTTGGTGCCCCGAACGAGGGGGATCATACATCAAGGGGAATTCTTGATATCGTCGACTTCTTTCTTCCTACGACTACTCGACGATCATCCCTTTTGAATTCGATAAAAAGGGGGAGAAATGGAACAAAACTCTTTAATAATTTTGTAACTTTTAATTTTATACAAAATGAGTTTATATTTTGTCATCATCAAAAAAGGGGAGATTGTTAATACAAATAATGTCTAAAAACGTTATTTATATTTTTCGACCTCTCAATGTTTTGATAATAACAAAATGTAAAAACGTTTACGATAAAATTAAACGTTTACAAATTATTAATCGTAAAATTCCATTTCTAAGATTAGTAATCACTTAAGGTATGAATAAACAAATCATTAAGCATGATTAGTGATCAAGAAAATATTTTTCTCTTATCCATTACATTTTTACAAAAGAATTTCACAAAATTAATTATACAAAATATTTTCTAATTAAAAGAAAAGTTTTATTAAAAACTTAAAATTTAAAATTCAAATCCCCCCCCCCCTAAACGGAAGCTTCTATAACAGATACAACTTTCCCCACAAAGAAACAAAAAATGGAGCGTAGTCTACTGGCGGCCCCCTTATATATTCGGGACCGCCGCCAGTGACCATTGGTTTTTCCTGTCTATAAATACTGCTCTATTCCTTGCAGAAAATCAGACCTCTTTGCACGAATTTTCTCACAATTCTTTCTCTCTCTATAAACCTTATTTCTCTCACTAAATATCTTGATCACTAACAACCTTTGATCTTGTTTCAAGTGATCTAATCTCTTCTTCTCATCTTTTCCCTCTTATTCAAGTGCAAGAGAAGAACACTCGTATTTGCCAAGAAACGAAGTGTTGATTAGTGATCTCTCCTTTTTTCTTCTAAGTATCAAATCTCTATTGTAATTATCTTGGGTATTTGTATGATTCGGATATTATGTAAATCCGATAGTGTAGATCTAGTGATCGTGTAGTGATTGTGAAGTGGTAGATTGGTTCTAGCTAAGATTAGGACTCGACATTTAGCTTAGTGTCAGAAAATAACGTAAGTGACGTGTAAACGGTTTTCTCCGCCTGAAGGGAGCTTGTTGACATAGTGAAATCTCGAGTAGGATACTCAGAGAGTGGAGTAGGGCGAAGAAGAGCTTTGTAGCCGAACCACTATAAATCTTGGTGTCTTGGTTTGATTGTTTCTTTTCTCATCTCTTTATATTGTTGTGATTGTTATTTTCCATTAGTTTAGATATTTACTTGATTGATTTATATTGTTGGTTGGTTAGACATACTACTCGAATCTAAGTATTTCAAAAGCAAAGTTTTAAAATGAAAACGAACCTGTAAACTATTTAACCCCCCTTCTTGTTTCCACATAGTGGATCCCATAGCTCGATATTCAGATTCATTTGATGATTTAGATAAAGTAGCTTGTTTTTTACTTTTCCAGGAAATGAGGCAGTTATTAAAGAAAATGCAATAGCCTGAAAGAGATTTCCTGGTTACTAGGCATTTTGCCTGGTCAGCATCAAAAAAACCAACAATCTTACCAGATAAGGGATCACTTTGAGTGTCTGAGATATGCCTTCACCCTTTACCCGGAGAGCCCTTTAAATACCTTAAGACCTTTAAAGCATCCTGTAGATTAGATTTTAAAGGAGCATGCATACGTTGACTCAAACATTGAACAGAATATGAGATGTCAGGCCTTGTATGAGTAAGATAGATCAATTTTCCAACCAATTTTTGAAAACCAGTTTTGTTTGGAAGAAGAGGATCTTTTTCGGTAGGTAAATGTGCCATAACATGATTTGTTTCCATAGGAACAGATGTTGGTTTACAAGCAAGCATACCAAATTCTTGTAAAAGCTCTAAGCAATACTTTCTTTGTGACATGCAACACTATTTTTTCCTTCTAGTATTTCAAGACCTAGAAAATATTTAATTTTCCTAAATCTTTTATCTGAAATTTTGAGCTTAAAAAATCTTTAAGTTTATTAATCTCAGTAGAATCATTTTTGGTTATGAAAATGTCATCAACGTAAACCAGAAGAGCAACAAACAGATTATCAGTGGTTTTAATGAATAAAGAATGATCATTTACACTTTGAACAAAACCATGTTCTTATAACACAAGAACTAATTTCTCATTCCACTTTCTTGGTGCTTGCTTCAAGCCATATAAAGATTTAACAAGTTTGCACACTTTTGCATAAGACTTAGAGAAATATCCTAGGGGTAAAGTCATATAAACATCTTTTTCAAGATCTCCATATAAAAAAGCATTGTTCATATCAAGTTGGTAGATATTTCACTTATTTTTAACAGCTAAAGCAATAAGACATCTAACAGTGGTCATTTTAACTACAGGGGAGAAATTTTCCTCATAATCAATGCCTTCTCTTTGACTATACCATTTAGCAACAAGTCTGGCTTTATATCTTTCAGTTTCACCATTAGACTTATACTTTATCTTATATACCCATTTGCACCCAATGGGTTTCCTGTTTGAGGGTAAGTCAGTAACAATCCAAGTATGGTTTCAATTAAGGGCTTCCATTTCATTATTCATTGCATTGATCCATTTACTATCAAGGATAGATTCTTGATAAGTTTTTGGTTCAATGCTTTTGTTAAGGTTGGAGGCAAAACAGAAGTTATCTTTATATAAGTTGGAATAATTAACGACCCTTTCTACACCATATTTGACCTGTCCTTCTATAACAAAATCATTTAGGTTTTGAGGAACCTTAGAGGGTCTAGAATACCTTCTTGGGACAATTGTCTCAGCTGGTTGATCACTATTGTCAAGGATATGGTCAAAAAAAGTTTCAATATTACCCTCAGAAGGTGTATTCTCATCCATAGAAGTTGCATCAGAATCACCATTGTCTTCATGAGAAGTGAGGGATTCCGTGTCATCATTATTGGAGAACACTCTCCCATCATCATTGGGACTTTCGGGGTGTTTCGGGTTTTCAAAACAATCAAAAAAGTTTTCATGATTTAAAACTTTTAAAGTTCCTAATTCAAAATTGTTTTCGAGTTGTTTAAGTTTGAAAGGAAACATTGTTTCATAAAACTTAACATCTCTTGAAAAAAGAATGGTATTGTTATCAAGACTCGGCAATTTATAACTTTTATTAAAACACATTTTTCAGACCTACTACTGAATTTATCAAAATTGTTTAAAATTGTTACAAAACACAGACACCCAAACACTTTAATGTGAGAGAGTGATTGCTCATGGCCATACACATAGTAAAAAGGTGAATTTCCAGCTAAGACGGATGAAGGTGTCCAGTTAATGAGATAAGTAGTGGTTAAAATGCATTCAGACCATAGATAGAGAGGTAATCCTCCCTAAAACATAAGAGATCTAGCAATATTTAGAAGATGTCTATGTTTCCTTTTAGTTATACAATTTTGTTGAGGAGTGTAGGAACAAGAGGTTTGATGTATAATACCATTTTTATCACAAAATATTTGCATATTTTTATTAACAAATTTTGTCCCATTATCACTCCTAAACATCTTAATTTTCTTATCAAACTGATTATAAATAAGATTGACAAAGTTAACAATGTTTTCATACACCTCAGTTTTGGATTTGATTAGAAAAGTCCAGACTACTCTTGAGAAGTCATCTACAATGGTAAGAAAGTATTTATAACCTTTTTTACTACTGACCTTGTAGGGCCCCCATAGATCCAAGTGGACAAGTTCATCAACATTACGTAATTTATGGTCACTTAATGGGAAAGGTTCCCTTGTTTGCTTTGCT
Source organism: Tanacetum coccineum (assembly GCA_026074375.1). Taxonomy (NCBI): domain Eukaryota; kingdom Viridiplantae; phylum Streptophyta; class Magnoliopsida; order Asterales; family Asteraceae; genus Tanacetum; species Tanacetum coccineum. Next base: position 36,192 of record BQNB010003013.1, read on the forward strand.
TTGTGGTAGACCTCACATGGGGACATTGTAGGATTACTATCAAATAGTAGTTTGGTTTTCAAGGCATCAAGGACCTGATCAGCAGGATGACCAAGTCTTTGATGCCATAAGTTATTAGACACATAACATATAGAGGCGGGACAATCAATAGAAGTCTTACAATTAAGAGAATTATCCACATTGAACAAATATAAACCACCACTTTCATTACCAATCTCCACTATTTCCTTTTTCTATAAATCCTGAATATAACATTTATGTTCATCAAATCCAACACATGATTTACTGTCTCTAGCAAGTTTATGAACAGAATGAAGGCTGACATGATATTCAGGGATAACTAAAACATCATAGAGGTAATGTCCTTGGCCAACTTAAGATCACTAATTTTTTGAATTAAGGCGTATGTACCATTTGGGTGTCCAACAATGAGGCCAAGGTGAGCAATGTCAACAATATTATGCAAAAAAAAATTTAGATATTGTCATGTGTTGATTGGCCCCTGAGTCTATGATCCACCCATTTTTAGTCTTAAGTAATCTAACCTTGTTATTCGAACTGAAAAACTTGTGAAAATTGGTATTAAATTTAGGACTACCATTAAAGAAAGTACCTGCCATGTTGGCACTAATGGGAGAAGTTGGCTTATCATTAATAAGATTCATCAACCTAAGCATCTGCTCATTGGTCAAAGACACGGAAGAACTAGTGCTAGGTCTTTTAGACATTGCATTGTTGTTAGAAGCAAATTTATTTTGAGACTGACCTTTTGATGCTTGACCATTGGGTTTTTTGTAATTAGGTGGATACCCGACAAGATCAAAACATATTTCAATTGTATGACCAGGTTTCAAACAGTTTGTGCATTTTAAATTAGGATTAGGACCTCTATCAGTTTTTCTATAGTCATAGCCTTTTGACACAAAAGTCTTTGCATAAGGTTTTGATGGTGTACTATTAGAGACAACACCTCTATGTGACTCTTCCCCAAAAATAATGGCAAAAGCAGATTTCACATTGGGCAAGGGATCTCTAGATAGAATGTTACTTCTTATAGGCAATATACATCATCCAAACCTATCAAAATTACATAAGTTTAATCAATTGGTTGTATTTTTCAATTTCTTTTTTAGCGGTGCAAGAACAAGCAGGTAAAGATGTCAAAGCATCAAACTGTCTCCATAAAGAGTTAAGTTTATGGTAATAATCAGATAAGGGTGTACCATCTTGACTTAGAGAGTTGATACTTTTATGTAAATTAAAGGTGACAGAGCCATCAACTTTGTCATAAGTCTCTTGTAAGTCAGCCCACACAACAGAAGCAGTTTTGGAAAACACTTGGCCAGCAAATAATTTAGCAAATATAGAGTTTAGGATCCGATTTAAAACCACAAAGTTACACATGTCCCATTGGTTTGCTAAAGGATAAGTATTAGCAGGTCTTTTATAGGTATCATCTAGAAACCCTAATTTATTCAGCAAATAATTTAGCAGATATAGAGTTTAGGATCCAATTTAAAACCACAAAGTTACACATGTCCCATTGGTTTGCTAAAGGATAAGTATTAGCTGGTCTTTTATAGGTATCATCTAGAAACCCTAATTTATTTTTTGATCCTATAACATGTTTTATATCACAACTCCATATATTGTAATTTTCTGTTCCAGTTAATTTCACAGAGATTAGTGGAGCACCAGTAACATCATTAGGATGAAGATACAGTTCATCACCAAAAGCAACAGACACATCATTAGAACCAGAAGCAGTTTCAGGAGCCATATATAATCAAACAAAACACAGCAGGAACAACAATGCCACAGATAAGACAAGTACACTAGAAAAGGCAATCAGACATAACCAAAAATAGAAAAGGCTGATTGATAAGATTATAATTATCAAAGATTATGGATAAAAAACATGGCAATATAATAGTAGACAGATTTATAAAGCAGATAATAAGATAGATAACAAAACACCTTAATAAAGCAATATGATAAACAAGGCAGATAAAAAAATAAACAAATAAAAACAGGTGGATCCCTAATTATAGCAAGAACTACCTATTCAAGCTATAAAAGACAAGGCATGAAAAGGAAAAACTAACAGATTTGAACTCAAACAATAAGCAGCGGAAGATCAGATCCAAAGAAACCTTCACTTAGGGTTTCAAGAGATCAGAAGTGAAACCAGATCTTGTGAACCTCACTTAGGGTTTCACAAAATCTCAACCAGAGCAAACCCTAATATTAGGGTGTTAAGACCAAATCAACGCTTGAACCACACCAAAAAAATCCCATACTTGATTCCGAATAGATTCAAGAATAATAACCTTTGAATAATCAAAGGTCGCCCTTAATTTTGAAAACCTCCAAATATGAAAGGGTATCAAAATCAACCAATCCAATATATCAGAACCTGGCTCTGATACCATGTTAAAACATGTATACGAACACAGGAAGTGATCACAATGAATCAAAAGAGAATTAGTCGGCGTGATTTATCTTATTATTGATCAACAAATTTAGCCAATACACAAATGTTTTTGATTGTTTTATGTAACAATCATACAAGGAACAAGAACCAAACGATTACTAAGATTCTATAATAGCATATTGTGATTTGGATATATGGGAGGAATGAGGATATGATATAGCAGGAGTGTGTTTGTATGTCGTGTCCAACCCTAAAGGGGGTGTGCTATATAATGAAGGGTCTTGCAAAGTAGCCCCTCAACTTCTATTGTTGATGAAACAGCCACAAAACTTTATTAGTCCACCATCTCTAGTTTATTCCAATAAGAACCTGAAATATAAATACAAACATAAATAAGAATATGTAATATAACTTATTTAACATTCAGATTATATTTCAACAAATTCTTTATAATTTATAAGATTTAAACGTTGAAAATTAGTTTTGTGTTCTTTACTTGATTACATCATACTTGTTAGAACTCATTTTCATTACATTACTTTAAGTCATGAGTTAGTTTATCTAACTATTATAGCTTTTGGTAACTAACTCAAAGAGAACAACACAGTTACTGCATTGCACATATATTGACTCAAACACCATTTTAACAACTAAACTCATGAACGAAAACACTTTGCATTATGAAACTGACAATGGATATTAAAAGAAAATGATATGTTTTTCTTTAAACAACAAAATACAACACCACCATTGATATATACATTAACCTACTACATTGTCAATCTAGTTCAATGCCAAGATCAAAGAGATAAAAATTTCAAACACAGTGATAGTTGACTTCCAAAAAGTTACTTTTGTTGGGACAAAAATAAAAATATATTAAACTTATGGATTGATTTTGACAATCAATGAATCTTCTTGGTGGGTTCTTAGATGTTTGTGATTCTAAAACCTCTAAGGGGATATTACTCGCATTCCTTTTGTATGTATTGATTTTTGTTTGATAGCAATGAAGAAGATGATGAAATTAGGGTTAAGGTGTGACAGAAATATAGGATGGAGGAATAGGAAAGAGATTAAATTAGGGTTAAGGTTGGTGAAAATTAGGGTTACGGTATAAAGGAAAAAGAGGGAAAGATGAAAGAGGGAAAGAAATGGAAGACGTGTTAAGATTTTAGAGGTGTTAGTTCGGGTGAAATGGTGGGTCGAGTAAGATTAACGAGTAAAAAAATAGATGGAAAAAAAATAAATGAGGTGAAATGATTTAAATGTATATAAATGATTACATATCCAATTGGTCATACTACTAATACTTACGTATACCAAACAAATATCATTACCTAAATTCATAATAAACCGATAATATTACCTAACTTTTTATAAAATAGAAAGTTCGTTTTTATTATATAAACTTAACCTTATATTATTTTTTTAGAACGACGAGTTAGTACAACAATAGTTAGTGATTCGATTCCACAGACTTTACCCAGAAGATAGTTCTGCCAGTCTCGAATCGACATATTTATGAGGCGAAACCTCCCCGATGCCCACCTACAAGGAAAACCCTCTTGGAGAGACTAGAACCTAAGACCTCTCGCAAGTGGAAACAACCTCCAAAAGAATACCTTTGATGGACAAATGCATATAGCAAATTGAATTTGTCTCCGGACAAGTGATTAGTGAACAAACACAAGATATGTGAGAATATTCCTTAACTAAAGGTTGTGGGTTGAGGTCATGTATAGTACATGTGAGATGGATTAATTATGTACATATTGCGAGATAATATGTTGTCTTACAAAGAAAAAGATGGCCAACGAATGGTTTTAAGAGAATTTAGTTCGTGCTTGCACAAATAGGTTAAATAATCAATTTTGTAGGGTAATTTCACCTAACAAACGGTTGGTGCACAATCCATTTGCTTTGTGGGTTCAGCTGATTAAAGCGATTCAGGTCCATGCAGGATTTGATGAAAAGGGGTGTCAAACTCAACGTTTGTGGGCAAAGATTGTCGAGTCCATTAAATATCTTCATTCTTGTGGTATTTATTATTTGAATGGGAACGTTAAAGTTCAAAGTGGGTTGTGGGTCTAGGGTTTGGTTTAGGAAAGATACGTGGCTAGGGGAGGCCCATTAAATCTGCGGTATACCAGGCTGTTCCGGGTGGATTGTTATATTAGAGATCGGATTTTAAATGGAAAGTGGTCTTGGAATTGGAGTAGACTGGTTTTGGGGGGTCGTAATACCGATGCGTTGAACTTCTTGTTGGACGAGATCGGTAATGCTGAGGTTGGATAAGGTGAGAGGATTCATGGCAATGGGTTCAGATAGTGTGGTTCGTTTTCTGTCAGGGCAACTAGGAAACACATTGATGATATAATGTTTCTGTCGATGATTCAAAGTACCAAAAGGATCAAATATTTGCCTTAGAAGGTAAACATTTTCATATGGCGTTCAGTTTTGGATAGGCTCCCTCATCGTTTAATCCTGTCGTATTGTGGGTTGAAAATTCTTTCGATTTTATGTCCGGTTTGTAATGCGAGGGTGGAATCTACTTGTCACGTCTTCGTCACTTGTGGTACGGCTGCATATGTATGGCGTCAAATTGGTACATGGAGTGATGTTCTTTGCCGGCTTGTGCTCTAATATGGAATGGATCAAGTGGCTTGAAAACTGGAACGCTTCAACCGCAAGGAAAGATCGGATGTATGTGATTATTTCTGCTACTCTTTGGTTGCTTTGGCGTTATCGAAATAATGTTACTTTTAGCTCTCAATCCACGAGGTAATGTGACATCTTCGATAATATACGTTTACTATTGTTTTCTTCCTTAAAGTTTAGAGGAGTTAAAACTTTCTATTGGTTTGATTGGGCTATACTTCATTTGTAATTGTTTCTAACTTCTGGAGTTTTGTTCTTAATATATATCGCCGTTTACATCTAACAAACACAAAATGCAATAGCTAGTACATGCATCCATATACGTCAATGAGGATCATACGAGTTTTTCTGTTGGTGGCCGAACAAAAAACATATATACCCATAAAACTTCTATAGACTTACTGGCACAACAGTGTGGTGCCTTACCGCACAGCAGAACCAGTTGGTTGGTAATGAATTACAAATACAAGACTTTACAATGTCCATTCAGATTTTGGGTTACCAATGTAACATTTTGCTTCTTTGTTGTACTTTGTAGGCACTAACTCGGTCACATTCTTGGATGGTATAACTCCACAATGGTCATGGAACAATCTTAAGTACCGACTTCACTACAGCTTGAATTTATACCAGATGTAAACTCGCACTAGAAGAAAATGAACTTGTCAGTTGCCAATTTCTAACTTTTTCGCAATTAAGAAACTTTGTAACGTGAAATTATGTATGAGACAGAGTGAGCTCAAGTTAGTTGCATTTCAACCTTGTGTTGATAAGAAATCTCTAAATACTGTTTATAATGACAGACCAAAGATATCTACTGTAGTTATCACAATTCACTTTGAATATACTAGTCAGAAATGCCAGGGGTCGGTGTGTAATTATCGCAACCTAAAAGATGCAAGATTGCAAAATCTAAATGGATCACATTTCACTTGAACAATACTGGGCATAGTGGGTTAGACACGCTAGGAGCTAGTTTCTCATTTATCAAAAGCCAAATGTCGCAAAATGTAAAACTAATTACTTTTATTTAGATTCATGCGTTTGCACCAAACAGAGTATGGTAACAAAAGTTGTGCACTACAATACAGTGGGATGCACAATACCAAAGGATTTGTGTCCCAATGGCACCCCATGTGTGAGAAGCTCCCCAACTTAGGACATGTGAGATGGTTTGTGGTATAAATCTCGTGTGATAGTTAATAATTGTCGTTCTAAAAAAACAGTGGGATGCACAATGATGGTCTCACACACACAAGCAAAGACTGCTAAGTTCACGATTTACTGAAGAGAACAAGTGCAACATGACTTTAGCCATGAGCAGCAGTGCAGCACTGCTAAACCACAAGGAACAGAAAATGCTCTGGTTTATGTGCAACTGATGGAATTCCTGGAAGCCTCAAACTGGATATGAGCGGCTCAGCGTTGCAGAATTCTGACCAGAAGTTGAAATAGTCTTGTACAATTCAGTTTATAACTTGCACTAACACAAGTCACTAAAGCAGCCATGTATAAAAGATGACAGCAAGAAAGAGTATTCATACCTTTAAATCAACAAACATTTGCCAGTTAGCAAACTTGGTTGGCTTAATTGGATGGACAGAATGAGAATTCACAATAAACTCCATTAGAATGAGCTAATTAACATCAAAAGGTGAAAAACAGATAGTGTATTAAAAGGAAACATCTCCCCAACATTGGATTTCATGAAAAGAATGTTGATATGAACAATAAATCCATTAGATGATACAAATTACATTGAATTCCTCAACATGAAAAAAAAATGTGAGATTTAATTCGACATTGCCCCATTTCATGATCAGGGAAACCATGATGTAATATATATCAGGTGCAACTTTTACAGAAAACCATGTGTGGAAAGAAAATAACAAATGAAATTAAATAAAAAGAAAAAGTATGGTGACTTATGATACACTTGTTCTCTACACCCTAAGACTACTCTTTATGGTAAAACTAGAACAAGTATACTCTCAATTTAAAAATGAAACAGCCGCTATCCTACCGTTCTATGACATGCTAACTATTGAACAAAAAGAAAAGAAAAAAAGATCAAATCTTGAAGCTTCTTCCACCTTTCTGCCATATTCCGGTACCTTCAAGACCTGATGAGAGAATAGACTTGGAATCTGGGCGCCATTTAAACTCTTTTAGAACAGTAAAAAGGGTTGCTAATTCAGCTGTCATTGCACTGTCCTTAATATTGTTACATGAAATTACTTTAAGTCTTTTAAGCTCTTTCCATGAAAGAACTATCTGGTCAAAACCATCCATTGTGAGTAACAAACATCCTTCCAAAGATAGAGACGTCACTCTCCTAGAAAGCAAGTAAAAAAATAAGAAAAAGTCAGCCTTTATTACTTCATCAGTACCATTTTGTATTTTTAGATGAATAAGAACTTGTCAGCACTTTCAAAGACAGATGACACTGGACGGTTAGACTAAAAGAACTCTCAAGTTATGTATGAATCACCATCTTCACATTAAGTTCCTCCCAGAAGAATTTCCATTTTTTAAGCTCAAAAAAACTAGTCATTGACTTTTTACTGGCTTTTCACTTGCGTACATAAACATATAGATATATAGATCAAATATTTAGACTAACACAATCTTACCAGTTACATAACTCCCATTGAATTATCATCAAAATGACAAACCAACTTGAACTCAACAAGGATCAAACTGTATTAGGAGGGTATATATCACGCGCTATATCATAACTTTTATGGAATAACAAAAAGATTTTCACTTGTTATCAGTAGCCAAAAGATATACAATATTGCACATTCCAACAACGGCACTAACATTGAAACAGATGACATGACTAAGTAAAGTGTTTTACTAATTTTCGATAAAGGTACTCCTTTGCGATTCTACCATACTCAAATTTATCACACATTTGTATACGAGTACTAATACTAAATACAATATGCACCAAGCGATAACAATAGGGGTCATAGTCATACCTACAAATACTTGCAGCCATGAATGAGTTGTTATCCAATCCCCAACAATCTTTAAACACCAACTCCCGAACAGCTTCACACACGAAAAACAACGCACCCAACCCCTGCTTATCTCTCAACTGACACCTCTCCAAATGCAACTCTTCAAGCATAGGACATGAACCCAAATGCTCATGCGGTCCAGGACTCGGATCAATAAACTTACAAGATTGAAACTTTAAAGTCTTCAAATTCGTACAATACGACAATGCAGCTAACCACCCACCTTCCAATCTATGATCACACAACGTCAACTCTTCCATCATCTGACAACATTGCCCAATCGCCTTAATCCCATCGTAACTCCCTTCACATCCAACAAGCTCAAGCTTCAACAACCTCGGACACCCTTGTGCCAAAATCGTCAAACCAATATCTGATATCACATTATCATACAACCCGTCAACATAACCAATCAGCTTCAAAATCTGCAAATTCCTAAACCCCGACAACCCTTTCAAATCCAAATCATTACACAAACACAATTCCAACTCCTGCAACGCTAAACACTCATTCGCAACACCAACCAACCCGTCATAACTCACACCAAGCAACACAGCTCGCCTCAAATCAACACACATTTGCGCTAAAATCCTCACACCCCTATCAATAACCCGCGCATTCAAAAAATCAGGATTCGACACAACCCCACTATCCAATTCATACGCTACAACGGAATTAACATGAATGGAGACAAATCTATTACTTAAACAAATACCCGAGTTACGGGGGGATATAATACAAGCTTGTACAATATCAACATCAAGTAAATTGGGAAAGCGAAAACCGAGCCTACCCGAATCAAGAAAATCCCAATCTAACAACTTTAAAGACTTAACTAACCCCCCACTAATTCTTAACAACCTCTTAGAAACTAAACTAAGAGAAATTAACTGTGTTCTATTAAAATTGGATAATATAGTAATCAATATCTGATCATTAATTAAAGCAATGTAATCTGTAGGTGTTGATTTAGGGCTAGTGTTTATTATTTCATCAGGTTCAGATGGGGGTGTGTTTGGATTTGAATTAGAAATTGAATAACTCATGTTGTGAATCTTGGTTTCATTTTTTAATAAAATTAGGGTTAGGGTTTTGAATTGGGAAATAAATTAGGGGAAAATTAAATAAAGAAATTGGGGAAGAAGATGAATAAGGAGTAAAAGCCCTAAAAATATGAAATTTGTCTTATTTTGTCTAGCCACCTATAGATAGTTTAGTGTATGTGTTTTGTGTTTAGTTTGGGAGTAGATGAGATTCGTGGGACGCACATTTTTTCTTCATAATATTATATGTGAGGTGCGGGTTAGTCAGACAAAATGAGTGAGAAATTATTGATTAATACTCGTATTAATTATTGGGATGTGATTTGTAAATTTTTTTTTTTTCATTCACCATTAATCTTGCATCTAGATGTTTTACTGTATGTATTATTAGGTGTACTTTAGTGGTAGATGGCAAAAAAAAAATATGATGTACAAATCACCTCCCTTAATTATTATGATAAGTGTAATGAACTTTGTCCTTGTTTCCTTCATTTCTCGTATAAGCCATTGCAATCTTTGGCAAATACACCGGCAAACATTAGCAGTAAAGTAGCAGTAAGTAATCGGTGAAAATGCTAGTTGCTCATAAACGTTACTAAAAGTAACATTTTGATTTAGAATATTTAAGAATAATAAGAATGCTAGTTGCATTTCCAAACAAACAATTTGTGCAAAACGTTAAATGCTAGTTGTTAGTTGCTATATAACGCTTACTACCAAACATACATATAGTGGTAAGTTTTTTTGTTTTCTCACTAGGTGAGTAGTACATTTGATTGATCTGAAAAGAGTTGGAAAAAGTTTCAGGATTAATTCGATGAGTCTGCGTACATCTTAATAAGAAAATGTTCGCCTTTCTCGACCGACTTGGATAAAGAAAATCTCCTATGTTTAATTTTCGTTTGTTTCTTATATTTTATCATGTTAAACAATAACTTAAAGGTAAATAAAATAGTAATACCACAATTGAGTTAAGTGAAACATGAGACATATCAATTTGATTCATCTCACAACATGTTAAAATGAAAACATATAAGGATTGAAAATGAAAGGATTTCAATTACATTATCTTTTTGTATTTAAAAATAAGAGGGTTAAATGTGCTTAACAAATGGTGTTTGTTCGTAAACAAAGTTTAATTAGTATACTCTTTACTTTTTAGTATAATGACAAGTGTAATGAACTTTGTCCATGTTTCCTTCGTTTCTCGTATAAGCCATTGCAATCTTTGGCAAATACACCCGTAAACATTAGCAGTAAAGTAGCAGTAAGTAATCGGTGAAAATGCTAGTTGCTCGTAAACGTTACTAACATTAACATTTTGATTTAGAATATTTAAGAATAATAAGAATGCTAGTTGCGTTTCCAAATAAACATTTTGTGCAAAACGTTAAATGCTAGTTGTTAGTTGTTATATAACACTTACTACCAAACATATATATAGTGGTAAGTTTTTTGGTTTTCTCACTAGGTGAGTACATTCGATTGATCTGAAAAGAGTTGGAAAAAGTTTCAGGATTAATTCGATAAGTTTGGGTATATCTTAATAAGAAAATGTTCGCCTATGTTTAATGTTCGTTTGTTTCTTATATTTTATAATTTAAAACTAATAACTTAAAGGTAAATAAAATAGTAATACCACAATTAAGTTAAGTGAAACATGAGACGTCAATTTGATTCATCTCACAACATGTTAAAATGAAAACATATAAGGATTGAAAATGAAAGGATTTCAATTACATTATCTTTTTGTATTTAATAATAAGAGAGTCAAACGTGCTTAACAAATGATGTTTGTTCGTAAACAAAGTTTAATTAGTATACTCTTTACTTTTTAGTATTAATATCTATGTATTTTGAGATTAAAACATAAATAAATCCATATTGCAGACCTCATACACTTAAAGACTGAACTCACACGCATACTTTTTAGCTGATGCTACAAAGTAACATTTCCTGCTAGAAGTTGTTAGCCCTCCTTAGAAGAATAACACTTTAAAAGACAATAGTTCGGACCTTCTACGTAAAATGGAGTATGTTGAATTATCGATGTCGCGTTGACACCTTTTTGCGGTACTTAGACATTCAAGTAGCAAAGCCTTTGGGGTATTTAAAACAAGTTCATGTTACCCTCTATACATATATGTTGTTGTGTCAAGTGTCTTTTTCTTTTAATTTCATATGAAATTAGATTTGTGTTTAATTTTCTTAGAATTCCTCATAGCTTAGCTTTCTTTCAAGTAACAAGTATCTTTATTTAGTGGAAGTCTCGAATGGGTTTAGGTGCACATTTCATATGGGTTAAAGGTCGAGGCACATATAAAGATGTTCAATGTCATGAAATGTATGTTGTATGTTGGTGATTTTATTGTCATTACTTGTATTTTATGTACTTGTGATTTATTTGAAATTAATAGGCTTAGTTAGGTATAGGCGTATAGCTTATAGCCGAGTTAGGTTGTGCGAAATGCACACTCGGTCAAGGGGTCGCACCCCTTTGTGGGGTCAAGGGCAGCGCCTCAAAACCTAAACAATTTTTGGGATTCGGGTATTACTTGTTTTTCCCTCAAAACGGTTTTTCTCACCAAAAGACACACCTTTTCACCAACCAGTGTGACTCTTCCTGTCAACCGTTTTTAACCGAATGTAACTTACTTCCGGTTGGGTTAAATGCACCAGAATTGATCTCTTCCATAGCATAACAAACATAACAATTTTTTGTGTATTACTTAGATTTCTCGTGCCTAAGAAACTAAGTGCTATTTTGTGAATTATCTAAATGAGGATTTCGTAATACTCTAGTCATATAAGGTCGGAATACTTCAATCTGAAAATGATCTTTACACAATTCAAAAAATATATGAGGATTATTTTTTGAATATTACCACTCATAGACACACCAAACTCTAACAATGTATAAGTGTATAACCGGAATCACTCTTATGTCTCAAGTGTTCAATTTTTATTTCATTTAAAAAAAAATTCGAAAGATCAAGCATTGTAGTATGCAGATTCACGGTCTCTACATTGGTGTATTTCTATCTTAGAGCATTTTTACGAGAAAAAAAATCATTAAAAGCTTTTTACTATTTGATTCAAAAACTTTTTTAAGCTTTTTTTTTTAAATTGATATATACTTTTACATCATCTTGAACTACTTCTTAGTTTATTATTATAACATGTAAGGACAAAAAAAGGTATTAGGATAACTTTTTGCCATTAGAGTTAAACACAAATTAACAGTATAATTTTATTTTATTTGTGCTCTTAGACAAAATGTAAAAAAAGAGTCATATTTTAACATTGTGGTCTGTGGTCTGTGGATGCTCTTGTAGCCTTTAATTCGTTTGACTGTCTGTGGATGCTCTAGTATCCTTTAATTCGTTTGACTTTGCAATCCGAACAACTAGTCAAAAATGGTACACTTTTTGACAAGCTATCATATTCATACTTTCGCATAGTTGACAGTTCTGTCTAGGGGTGTTATCGGGTCGGGTTATGCGTTATCGGGTTGGTGTTGTCAGGTTGAGTCGGGTTTTGATGTCCCAAATATTGACCCTAACCCGACCCTATAAGGAATCGGGTCTATCGGGTTCGGGTCTATCGGGTTGCGGGTATATCGGGTTGGGTCTATCGGGTTATCGGGTTACTTGTTAAGGAAAAAAAACTAAACCAAATAATCAAAAATTGTTAATGCTATCAATTACAACCTCATAAACCCATATGCCCAATACAATAATTTTGTCTTTGTGTTCATAGTTAAATACACAAATATTTGATGTGTCATTTTCAATCTTACTCGTGATTCTTTGTAGCTCAGCCTCAAATGTTAATTATGTATTTTCTTTATACCAAATGCTAGTAGTTGAAGAATGTTTATTCATTAGTATTAATTAAAAGGACATCGTATGATTGCTTGTGGATCAATTTCCATCATTCAAAGAGAGTATATAATATAATATATATTTTGAGACGAGGAAGTTGTACTGCCATTAAAAAGAATGTATAAAAAACAATATCCCTAATTTCTCTCCACCAAAAAAAAACCAATCATGACGATTTTTCAAATCTTTGCATCTTTGATCTTTAATTCTATTCCTGTTTGATCACCAATCACCGAAAAACATTTGATTATTGAGATTATTCTCTGATTTGAGTCCTTTAATCTCTTGATTTGGGTTCGACGTGTCATTAGGTTAGGGTTTTTGATTTCGATCTTCATAGATTCGACCATTCGTTTTGTAATAAACTCTTATTTATTGCTGAAATTCAAACAAAGATAAAACATGATTAAACTAAAACTCACCAATAATATTTTAGCTACTTTATATATAAACAATAGTTTCTGATATTAATTTGATCTGATTGAATTTTGTAGCTTAAAGATTAAACTAAAACTTAATAATAATATGTTTACTACTTTAATTATTATAACTACTTTGTGTAACAACGATCTTTACTACTTTATATAAGTTTTGGACAAAGAGGTGTTTGTGTGTCGACCTGCACCAAAAAACAAAATATGTTTATATAGTTACCTAACCCGCCCGGCGTACCTATCATGCCACCTCTAATGTTACACAAGAGGTGACTTTATGTTGAATAACATCTATTATTGTTACATTTACATTAAAGTGAGTCGTTCTCACAATACTCACCAAGATGAGTTGTTCTCGTGTTGTTATGTATAACATGGCATTTGTGTTAAGATGCATTTCAATTCTAGACTTATAGATTATAGCCTCTTTGCTAATATCGTTGCAAAACACATTTTGCAACTACCTTTTCAGGTTTTGCAATGATATCTTGATAACTTTTATTCTTTTCATGTTTGCAAATTGGTTGGTCTGATTATAAATAGGATTTGGTTTATTCAAGTAATAATTATATTCCTGAGTCTAAGCGACAATGACCTTATCAAAGTAGAAGATACATCTACGGTTCTTTTGGCTAAGGTGAAAGAAGTAGACTCGGTCAGTAATATGTATGGTATCTGTAGGAATGAGGGCTTTACTGATGTTTCTATTCACTACGTTGGAGGCTTATGGGTTTGGATTCAATTCGAAAACTCTAAGTCATGTGAAGCTTTCAAAGAAAATGAATCTCTCAAGTCTTTTTGGACTATCATCAGGTATGTGTCTCCCTCATTCACGGTTGATGAAAGATTGATTTGGATTGAGATTAGAGGCCTACCTTTATGTGCATGGGGTTCCAATGCCATTAAAAAAGTTACAAGTTTGTTTGGCAAATTCAAATTCTTTGATTCGGATAGTGAAAACACTATGAGCTTGGGTAGGGCATGTATTTCAACAAAAAGACAATCCACTATTTCTGAATCGGTGTCAGTCATTATTCATGGTAAGAGTTTTGATGTTCATGTTCACGAAATTAGAGCCTGGAGTACCATTATTAATGACGAATATAGGGAACCTGATGAAAAAGATGGTGAAGCGGAGAGTTATACTTCAAATGAGGAGGAAAACCCTATGGATACTCTTGATGACTTTGTTGAACAGGTTGTAGAGGAAAAAGGAAAATCACACTCTACAAATGAGGGCTCTCATGTTGAAACTGCGTCATCAGGTGGTAAACCTCCAGGTTTTGAAAATGCTGTCAAGAAGGAAGATATACCGCATTCGGTCCCTACAAAGGAAGATTCGGTGGTTAACTCAAAGGAGGAGGAAAAAAAGGCTAGTGATTCTGATGTCTCTATCCCCCCTGGTTTTGAAAGTCTTGTTAAAAGAGACAACGAGTGTTCGAATTCCTCACCCAGATCAAAAGGTAATTCGTGTTCAACTTTTTTTGGTAAACATAAATTTAAACATAGAAAGGCTTCTTGTTTTTTGATGAGATGAATAGGATTATTGAGGTAGGTGATGCATTGGGATATGATGTAAAAGGGTGCAATCGTTCTCTAAGGAAGATGTTAAATGGGATAGGTGCTTCAGCGGTGGATAAATGAATATTTTGTCGATTAATATACGTGGTTCCAAGATGAGAAAGAAACGTGTGTGGATAAAGGAGTTATGTTTCAAACACAATGTTCATTTCCTTGGTGTACAAGAGTCTAAGATGACAAAATTGGAACTTTTCCAGCTTAAGTCTATGTGGGGAAATTTCAACTTTGATTATGCTTGTAGTATGGCTAGGGGTAGATCCAGGGGCATTATTACTATGTGGGACCCAAATGTTTTCACAAAAACAGAATTTGGTGTAATAATAATTACGTTATTGTGGAGGGAAAATGGAAGAATTCGGTTGAAGATTATTTTCTTATTAATGTGTATGGTCCGCAAAAACAACCTGAGAAATATATTCTATGGGATTTACTTCGCTCGTTTATTCAGAACCATCAAGGAAACTTCATTCTTTTTGGTGATCTTAACGAAGTTAGATGCGAGACAGAACGGTTTGGCTCTAATTTCTCTAGTAGCGATGCAGCGATTTTTAACGCTTTTATTCAAGATGTCGGTTTAATTGACCTCCCTATGGGAGGAAAAATGTTCACATGGATGAATAAATCCGGTTCCAAACTAAGTAAATTAGACCGGTTCCTGATCTCTAATAATGTTCTTCTCGCTCTTTCAAAACTGCAAGTGACCGTGCTTGATAGGGTTTGGTCGGACCACAACCCTATTCTTCTTCATTGTCAGAATAACGACTTTGGCCCTACCCCGTTCAAAGTTTATCATTCTTGGTTTGAAAGATGTGATTTTGATAACGTTGTAAAAGAAACTTGGAATTCTTTAGCTGCAAATTGTAACACCCCCAAATCTGGGTAGCAGCGGAATGTTGAATATCCGAGGGCGTTACTTCATAGATCAATAGCACAAGATATGAGAACGACCACTAACGTGTCATTTTAAAAAGATACATTGGATTAACAAAATACTTGTTCATTACATAAGCTCATGGCTTTAAATTGTTCGACAATATAAGTAAGGATTTCGGTTTATAACAAATGTTCCCAAAATGTAATACGCCCAAATCTTTAGTACTGACTCTTTCCAAAGAGTGACCCCCAATGTATCTGAGCACCCCATGCCTTATTGACCTAAGAAAACATGCTTAAAATATCAACATAAAGTTGGTGAATTCACAGGTTTATGTAAATCAATAGTAGGACCGCAAGATTTCCAAGTGTATGATTAAGCAACAAATGCAAACATCATAAAAAGTAATTACGTTTTCCTAAGCTCATGACACTGAAGCTCGACATGTATGAATGCAATAAATTGCCAATAATGCCCATGAATGATGTTCTAACCCGAAACATCCCAAATCCGACATGTTATAACGTTCGTTCCCGGTGATAGCTAGTCACCCGAACGGGGATGTCAATCCCAAATAGATCTACTCATAACATTCGCGCTTACAATCCAGTAATTGACAGTTCATGATAAAGGGCTCAGTGGGTTATCGCTACTTAGGCAAACACGTAATCATTGTATAAAATGTACACTTGCGTCCAATTTGTAAAACAAGCATGTTCTCACCCCAAGGATGTAAATCATTTAAGAAACGTGTAAAAACATTGGCTATGAACTCACCTTAGTAAATAGTCCTCTGAAAATGTTAATAGATATCACAAGTATGTATCACACCGTCAAAATATCTAAGTAAAATACGACCAGTATTAGTCTACAATTAGGCTAAAAGATCAATGTATAAAAACTACAATAAATGGTAGTTTATCTACTTATATTGTTATCACTTGTGTGGTGTGTACGGGTTTAATGTATTGTATTTGCTTTGATGGCTTTGGAAGTATAGATCTGCATTCGTTCTTGTATACGTATAATTCGTTTTTATTAAATATTCGTATTTATTAAGTCGTAGGTTAACTTGTATATTATCCGAATATAATTCGCCTGATATGTTAAGTGTTTATGAAATCACTTTTGTTTATAAAATACCCTTAGGTTTTCTATAATTACAAAGCAGTCCCTCTAGTTTATGAAAATGTAACATTTACACTTTAGACCCTTAAGTTTTCACTTGTACGTGTTTAGTCCTCCAACTTTACAAAGTTTACACTTTAAGTCCTTATATGTTCCAACAGCCTCTTAAGCTTTAGAAGTGTCATGAATAGTCCCTCAATTTACTAAAATAGTGAATTGGCAGTTTTAAACCATCAAGCTTCAAAATTGACACATTTAGTCCCTTAACTTGTAAAAATCGCATTTTAACTTCAATTAAGTTCTAACAAGTGACATTAGATTTCGTTAAGCTCCAATAAGCCATATAAGCTGTCATAGCTTATAAATAAGCTTTGGAGAGCTTATTTTGGCTTAATGGACCTTATTGGGCCCGTTAAGCTCCAATAAGTGTTTAGAGGTCCGATTAAGTTTTAAAAAGCACTAAATCATTTGTTAAGCTTTTTTAAGCTACACAAATCTGTTTGGCTTATTAATAAGCTCAGATGAGCTTATTTTGAGCTTATTGGGCTCGTTGGCCCAACAACCTTAACCGAAAGTTTGCAAAAAGGGTTCCTTAGGTTGTACAACTTATTTTCTAGACTCATTAGGCTTATTTAGGTCTGATTAAGCTATTTTCATTTCATGGCTTATTAAATAAGCACTTAAGCTCGTTAACGGGCTTGTTGGGCCTGATGTGAGCCTGTTAAGTGTTGTGCATGTTTGGGCTTAATTCATTTGGGTCCATTAACCTGTCCTAGGTTATAATAATCCTCATAAGCTGGTTAAGCTCTCAAATAAGCCGTCCAAGCTTATTGGTGGCTTATGGACCTCGTGGGTTCACGAAATTGGGCCGTGAAGTCCCAATAAGGGTCTGTTTGGTTTAAAAAGGTATAAGGGGTTTATATTGGTTGAAATAAGTTTGTAGGATTCTAAATAAGCTCGTTGAGCTTATAAATAAGCTGTGGGTTTTTCCTGATGGGCTTATTGGGCCCCTTTGGTTTGTACGTGGCCATTTGGGCTAGAAAAAGGCCCGATAGAAAATCCACTTGTGCATGTAACTTATACACAAGTTCATAGGTTTTCTAGGTAAGTTAATAAGCTCGAATATGTTATTTTCTATGCCGTGGCTTTTCCATTACTTGGGATCGTTTGGAATTGCGAGTCACATTTAGGGTCATAACTTGCATTGGAGTTAATATGAGTCTTATAAGCTATAAGTCCCTTTAAGCTTGTGGACTTATTTAATAAGCTATGGGATAATTGTCTAGTTAGTTGGTGCCCGTTAGTGGTTCGTTAGGCGTAGAGTTTTGTTAGGGTTTTGTAACTTATCTCGACCCATCCCGAACAACCCTAGTGCGTATATTTATAGTGTACACCCCTTTATCAATGGTGGTGCACATGTTTAATGTAGTTATATCCGTTTGATGGCTCTTGGAAAAGTATACGATTTCACACGATCTAGTATACGTGATCTTTACGTGTGCATGTAAAGTTTAATCGTTCGAGCTTATTCACAAGGTCCTATTACGTGCCTTATGGCTTTGGTTCACCACACAAGTCGATATACGTTATGTATATTAAGACATGTACGTGGGTTGTGCCACGCTAGGCATGACCCACGTTTAATTTCGACATCATAAGCTAAACGTGGCTTATGACACATGACAACATGAAACTTAGTCATGTATACACGCTAAGATACTTACAAAAAGTCCTAGCCTCTTGAATGTGGGTGTCGTGTTTATGAGGGTGTTTGTTCTCGGCTGTGATGATATCCGAAACAAAAGGGAAAACAATGTGGTTTTGCTTGAGAGTGTTTGTGAGTTTGAGAGTTGTAAGAAAATGTTTAAGTGTCAATATGAGATGGTATATATAGGCTCATGAGCTAGTTGTTCTCTCTAGTCCTAAACCAACTACAAACGAGCTAGGAGGGGCGGTTTAGAGGTTTCTAGTTAATCACTCATGGTTTTATGCTAAACCACTCAAGTACTACTCTTAATTGCTCAATATTTGTACAAGATATGCTTAGATACTTGAAATCTTATGATTTGTGTGTATATACATGCATTAGCCGGGTATGGGAGGGAAAAAGAGAGACTAAATGGTTTTTAACCATTGTGTAAATGTTAGTTAGGGGACACTAAGTACTAGTTTTAATTATTAGGAGATGTACATGTACGTAGGGATCAATATGAGATTTTCTAGTTAGCTAACAAACAAAGGACAAATTTTATGTGGGTTTATCTTACCCATATTCGGCCTTGGTGGTATAATTATACAATTTTGTGTTTGAGGATTAAAAGTGGGTATTGGTTTGAGTCTAGGCAAATCTAGGTATTTTCGGGGTGTGTCCAAATTTGTTTTTATTGCGATTTTGCGTGACCAATAAAAATAAGATATGAAAAATTAATAATTATCTTCTTAATAACTATTTATTACTTGGTTGATGTAAACCTTAATTTATTTGATGATCGTTTACATTAAATGATTATTTCTGGTCTACGTGATTTAGCTTAAAAGTTAATTTAAAAGTAAACGCGTATCAGACCAAATTAAATAGTGACGAATAATAGGAGTCGTAAAATGACCTGAAATTTAGAAATGTTACAGTCTCCACCCGTTAAAAGAGCTTTATCCTCAAAGCTTAAGACCTTGTAGTGGATGACGTAGCCCGGTTTGTAAAGAGTTATGGGTATTTCTGTTAGAACGAATCTTCATGTTCCTAAGTGAACTCGGGACCTCTCCTAGAGTCCCAGCGAACCTTAACCAATGGTATCCAGCTTCGCTTCAATCGTTTGATCTCCCGTTCTATGATTTCAACGGGTTCTTCCATAAACTGGAGCTTACCGTCAACGTGAATTCCCTCTAACGGCATGACTAATGGTTCGTCGGCGTAACATTTCTTCAGGTTAGACACATGGAAAGTATGATGAACTATGCTCAACTCTTGG
This sequence comes from Tanacetum coccineum, assembly GCA_026074375.1. Lineage (NCBI taxonomy): Eukaryota > Viridiplantae > Streptophyta > Magnoliopsida > Asterales > Asteraceae > Tanacetum > Tanacetum coccineum. Next base: position 56,226 of record BQNB010003013.1, read on the forward strand.
GGAAGTTCCAGTTTGTAGGCAACCTTCCCAACCTTGGCTAACACCTTGAAAGGTTCGACGTATCTTGGATTCAGCTTGCCCCGCTTACCGAATCGCACAACCACTTTCCATGGTGAGACCTTGAGCATAACCCTATCTCCAACTTCGTACTCCATTGGCTTTCGCTTCCTATCAGCGTAGCTCTTTTGTCGATCCTGAGCAGCTTGCATCCTTTGCTTGATCAGGACGATATTTTCCGTTGTTTCTTGGATCAATTTCGGACCAGTCAGTTGAGCTTCTCTAACTTCGGCCCAGTACACCGGTGATCGACATTTTCGACCATACAGTACCTCATATGGTGCGGCCTTTATGCTAGCGTGATAACTGTTGTTATATGAAAACTCGGCTAGTGGCAAATGCTTAACTCATCCCTTGCCAAAATCGATCACGCAAGCACGTAGCATGTCCTCGAGAGTTTAGATAGTTCTCTCGCTCTGGCCGTCGGTTTCTGGATGATATGCAGTGCTCATACTTATGTCTGTACCTAAAGCTTTCTGAAATGATTTCCAGAAATTGGATGTGAATCTCCCGTCACGATCACAGATAATCGAAGCAGGTATACCGTGTCTTGCTACTATCTTGTTCAAGTACAACCTTGCCAATTCGTCTAACGGATCATTATCCCTTATTGGCAAGAAGTGGGCAGATTTTGTAAGTCGATCTACGATCACCCAGACGGGGTCAAAACCTTGCGACGACTTAGGAAGCTTGGTGATAAAATCCATCGTGATATTATCCCACTTCCACTCGGGTATATCAGGTTATACTAGCAATCCCGATGGCCTTTGATGTTCGGCCTTGACCCTTGCACATGTCAATCACTTGCTAACATAGGTGGCGATGTCTGCCTTCATATTGGGCCACCAATATAGCTTTTTCATGTCTTGATACATCTTTTCCGAACCGGGATGGATAGAGTATTTTGACTTGTGAGATTCGTGCATAATCACGTATCTTAAATCTCCATAACAAGGCAACCAACTCCTGCCGTGTAAACATAGTGTTCCATTGGCACGTGGTTCTAATCTTTCCTTGGGTATATCCCTTCTGATTATACCGCCTACGTCTTCATTCACGAGATTCTCTGGTTTCTGGGCTTCGATCTGAGCTTCTAATATTCGTTTGGGAAGATCCAAGCCAATTGTCATAACTAAGGCTCGAACCCGTAATGGCTTAATCTGTTCCTTACTGCTCAACGCATCGGCCACTATGTTTGCCTTCCTTGGATGATAACGAATGTCGCAATCGTAATCACTTAACAACTCTAGCCAACGGCGTTGCCTCATGTTAAGCTCCTTTTGATCGAGAATATGTTGTAGACTTTTATGGTCGGTGAATACGGTGCATCTGGTTCCATAAAGATAGTGTCTCTATATTTTTAGAGCAAATACCACCGATCCAAGTTCTAAATCATGAGTGGTGTAGTTCTTCTCATGAACTTTTAACTGTTTAGAAGCATAGGCAATCACCTTCTCTCTCTGCATCAATACAGCGCCTAAGCCTTTGTGTGAAGCATCACAATAGACCACAAAGCCTTCGCTTCCTTCAGGTAAAGCCAGAATTGGCGCATTGCACAACTTCTGCTTAATTAACTGAAAAGCGTTTTCTTCCTTTTCTCTCCAGTCAAACTTGATTCCTTTCTGAGTAAGTTTCGTCATTGATTTAGCAATATTCGAAAATCCTTTGATGAACCTTCGATAGTAACCAGCGAGTCCTAAGAATTGGCGGATCTCCATTGGTGTCTTAGGAGACGCCCAATCCTTGATAGATTCTATCTTGGCTGGATCCACATGTATGCCTCTACTATCAATGACATGTCCGATAAATTGTACCTTCGGAATCCAAAATTTACATTTTAAAATTTTTGCATATAACTTCTCTTTCTTAAGCAATTCCAAAATGGCCTTGAGATGTTCTTCATGCTCTTTCTCGTCCTTTGAGTAAATAAGTATGTCATCGATGAAGACAATTACAAACTTATCTAAGTAAGGCTTGCAGACTCGGTTCATGAGGTCCATGAATACCGCAGGTGCGTTTGTCAGTCCGAATGGCATAACCTGGAACTCGTAATGGCCATACCGAGTTCGGAATGCCGTCTTTGGAATGTCTTGCTCTCGTACTCTAAGCTGGTGGTATCCTGGTCTCAGATCTATCTTCGAATAAATATTGGATCCTTGGAGTTGATCAAATAAATTGTCGATCCTCGGGAGTAGATAACGATTCTTCACTGTCAGTTTATTTAACTCACGGTAGTCGATGTACATCCTGAATGACCCATCCTTCTTTTTTACGAACAAGACCGGGACTCCCCAAGGTGAGGAACTAGGCCTTATGAATCCTTTATCGGAAAGCTCTTGTAATTGTTCCGATAATTCCTTCATTTCGGATGGAGCCAATCGATACGGTGCTCGAGCTACGGGCGCGGCTCCTAGAATTAAGTCGATTTGGAATTCCACTGGTCGAGCAGGAGGAAGACCTGGCAAGTCCTCGGGAAATACCTCAAAATCTCAGACGATTGGTACGTCCTTTATTTGTTTTCCTTCCGACTTGTCCTCCTCTTTCTTGGTGGATATTTGTGCCAAAAAGACCTGACATCCTTTTGCCATGTACTCTTGAGCTTTTGAATAGGAGATAACTGTCAACCGAGATTCTCTCCCGTTGCTACTCTCGTTGCCATAAAAAGTCAAAGTTTCATTCCCATAGGGAACTTGAACAAGTTTCTCATCGCACACGATCACGGCGTGACATCTTCTTAACCAGTCCATACCGATAATGACATCGAAACTACCCAGTTCTACGGGCATTAGATCTATGTTGAACGGATGGTCTAAGAAATTTAAAGTGCAACCTCGTATAATAGTGTCTATCCCGACTAATTTCCCATCAGCTAATTCGACATCATAACAATTTTCTAATGGAGTTGGGGCGATGTTAATCAAGGAACTAAATGCAGTGGATATAAAGCTTCTATCGGCACCAGTGTCGAATAAGATAAATGCATAGTGGTTATTTAAGAGGAACGTACCCGTGACGACATTGGTATCAGGGTTTCTCGATGCATTTCCTCTCTTTTCTGCATTCCCAACTGCATAAACCCAACCTTGTGCATTCCCATTTCCTCCATCCTTATTCTTCAACTTAGGACAATCTCTCTTGAAATGCCCTGGTGCTCCACACTCAAAACAACCATTTCCTTTGGGAGCTGCCCCATTGCCCTTCTGAGTATTAGCAACATTTGTATTACCAGTACTCCTGCAATCGCGAGCAAAATGCCCTACTTTGTTGCACTTGTGGCATTTCTGGGTGCACGGGCCATTGTGGTGAAGATGGCACTTGGTGCACTTGGGCAAAGATCCCTAATGGCTTCCTTTCGTCTGTCCCTATAGTTGGTTAGACCTTGCGACATTCTGCCTCTGAAGGGTGTTGCTGGTGACCATGGTTTTTCCTGGATGAATTCATCAGCCTTCCTTTGTGTGTCAGAATTGCCTTTCTGCGTAGGTGCAGAGTTTCTGATCCATCAAGTCGTTGGCCAACTCAATAGTCTCATCCAACGTCTTGGGTCTGGCAGACTTGACGTTCCCATAAATGTTGTTAGGAAGTCCACTGATGTACTTGTCAACCTTCTCGGTTTCGTTGGCAACAAACTTGGTACATATCAGGGTTAGTTCTTAGAAACGTTCAGTGTATGCTGGAACATCGGTCCCTTGACCTATAGGTTCCACACTATAAGATTTTCTAATTTCTTGATTTCACCCTGCGAAAATTCTTGTCCGTCATCTTTTTCTTAAGAAGTTCCAAGTCATTGCATAGTTCCTCAGGACCTAAGGTCCTGTAAATGACATTCACCAAGTCAAAGCAGCACCTAGCAGAGTGCCGGTGTCAAACTTCACTTGATCTCAATAGCACAACATGATAGTGAAAACGACTCATCTTTTCAATCCACCGAGTCAAACCGACCACGCCTTCAGTCCATTTGAAGGTCAAAAGTTGACACTTCATGAAGTCAGCGTAAAAACAAGGGCGCGCAGTTTGCACATGCCTTCGGTTATCCTCGTGCGAACTGTGGCTTCCATCTCCATTGGTGGAGTTTCGCAAAAGAGCTTGGTCAATCATTGCTTGGATAGATTCTGGAGTCATGTTGTTTGGGTTGGTGTTGTTAACAGGGGTATTTGGTCCTCTTCTGGTCGTAGGTGCCATGATTTGTCTAGATCACAAAAGACAAAACATGAGGTTATATGACAGAATATAATAATGTATAGATGAGATATCAACATAAGAGAGGTATATAGTACAACATAACACATCTATTTCATTCATAACTTTGAAAATTTTACATGAAATAGTTGTCGGAGTACACATAATACAATACAAAAGATCTAAGGCTATGTTAGCGGGGAAAACCCCTAATACTTAACATGCATGTACAATGACCTAGCAAGATAAAATAACATAAATCACTAGATGTGACTGTCAGCATCCCCAGAAGCATCCTGGTGATCTGGAATCCTAGCCTCTGGTCCTGGCTGTCTAGCTCTCCTCTGCTGCTCTCGGCAGTTGAGAAGCAACTCGGCCTGCATGTCGCTCATCTCTCGCCTCATGTCTCTAATGACTCGGAGAGTCTCTACCATCTGTGCCTGACGTCTATGGTCAGTCTCTCGAAGTGCTGCTAACTCAGCCTGCTGCATCTGAAAGCGAGTCTCATGTACCTGATGCTGTGTCTGAATGAGAGTACCCTGCAGCTGTAGCTGTGTCTGGTGTGCCTGGAGATGGGTCTCGTGTGCATACACATGATCACGATGGGTTTCTAAAGCTACCTGATGAGTCGTCTCCTACTCAATCCTATCGAGTGAGCCCAAGCCTCTCGGGAAGCATAGGCTTCCTCCTCCACCATCCATACTGTCTCCTGGAGAGTCATCCTATCCCCTATAAGCAAATCGACCCGCTCTGAGTACCATATCCTCGTTTGTATATACGAACCTAATATCCTGAGCATCCTCTAGTAAAGCAATACAAGTCCTGTGTATCCTGCTATGGAGCTCATCAAGCTCCTGTGACCCTATATTGACCTCTCTTAAGGTTACCGGTGCCATCTCAAGCACTGCCTCTGCTGGATCTACCCAAGTATCCCTAATACCGTACCCAACATCTCTAATCCCCTATCGTCTATCCTCAGCATCTACCGTGCTGACAAACCCATAATCTATCCCCCGACCTCTGGTAGGTCTAGCAGTAGAACTCTCCCCAACCTCATACCTAGGGCCTAGAGTGGACAAACACAACCTCTTGCGAGGCGACAGCTCGAACTCTGGAACATCATCCCTATGGTCAACAGGTGGTGGTATGTATAGATATGGTGGTAGTGGTAATGTGGCAGGTAGACTGCTGTATCATTGATAGCCTGAGTGGATTCTATCATGGAGTGTCTGGATTTGGTTGTGACACCCAGATGACGGTAGAAAACAGGTGATGGCACAAGTGGTGGTGATAATGTGCAGGTGGGGCTGTACACCTAACAAGGCCTCTCCTACAGAGGGTAAGTAATAGTGAGATAGGTGGTGATGGTGATGGAGTAGTCATGGCCAGAAGTCTCTCAACCTCTGCCTCTGGTAGAAGGGATATGGAAATCTGAGGCTGGACGATAATCCTAGCCCCAATAGTAATGTCAGTGGAGTGTGGTGGTATAATAGGCTCTGTTCCCTTAGGTGGGAAAACAGGCTCATCAACAGCTACAACATATTAAAGGAGTTCGCCGGGAGCTAAGTGCTCCTCTCCTCGTCCTCCATCATCCTCATCCTCATCAGTGCGTCATCCCTAGATTAATCGCCGTCATCATCACCTCCATCGTCTCCCCCATCCATAGAATAGTCAACCGGACCATCCTCTGTCTCATCATCCTCGTACTCCTCTGGATCCTCCTCGAGATCTGACTCAGTAACATATCCGGGTGACTCAGCAGTGGGTGAATCAACAGGAGGTAATGGCTGCTCCTCAGCTGGGAACTCATGCTCATCCTCCAATGGTATATACTCAGGGTATATAGGCTCTGGCACGTAGTCAGGATCATGTGCCTGTACGAACATAGGCTCATGCTCATCCTGTTCTAAGGAACTGGTGGTGTCCTAGGATCCTCCTGGGCCTGGTATGTAATCTCGGTGATGGTGGGGCACTGGCTTAATCGGGTCCGTCCGTAACCCTAATACGATGACCCGTGAATGCCTCCCTGCTCCGTAGAAGCTCTGTCGGGCACAGAGTCGTGTAGACGAAGTGTAGTAACCGCAAGATGACGCGATGAAGACATGATTACTGGCAAAAGGCAAAATAACCTATATAAGTATTACTTAAAGGAAAGATCGGATGAATATTTCTGAAGCTTTAATTATAAAAGTCTTATAGTAATATACGATAATATCATTTATTATACATATAATCAATCTTGTAAGCACTTAGTACCCTACTAATGCTAAAACAATGCATTCATGTAAATATATTGCTAGATGTAAACAAGTAATGCATGTATGTCCCTCGCAAATCCTATTTGTGAAAACATTGTTTGAAAATGGTTATAGTCCAGACAAAACTTTTGACCTGGTTCTCTATAACCTTGGCTCTGATACCAATCTGTAACACCCTCAAATCTGAGTACACAACGGAATGTTGAATATCCGAGGGCGTTACTTTATGGATATGTTAGCCTCAATTTATTGAGTCGAACAAGGAAGCTCGGTCACTCTATGATGGAGCTTCGGTCTTTAATTAGTTAATGTTGTAATAGGATAATATCGGGAATCGGGCTCGATAGTGAATCTAATATTGTATATGTTTCGGGTTTAATCCCAAGCAAAACCCGAGCCCGGGTCCTAGTTAAATATCTCGCGCGTCATTTAACGCGACGGGGTATAGACACCTTTTCTAATTTAGAAAAGAGTAAGTTGTTCAACAATATCCAAAATAACTTTTCACTTTCTCTCTCATATCTCCTCCGCTTTCTCTTCTCTAAACAACTCACTCTCTTTCTCATTTTCTAGTTCCGATTTCGTGTTTGATTCTATGAAGTGAAGTGTTACGGGATCCTACAATTGGCATCAGAGCAAAGGGTGGATTCGTGGTTGATTCGTGTGGTAAAACAAGCTCAAATTCGTGGCTTATATTGTGACAAAAAACCCCACGGCTCAAATTTTTTTTGGGGCTTATTTGTTTGTTAATCTTGATCTTTACTTGTTCTACACATCAAAAGGTTAGATTGTTATAAATTTCGTGTGTAATACAAGCTTAAAGTTCGAAATATAAGCTTTTAAAGCTTAGTGTTCTTCGTGGAGGGTTGCTCAATATTGGACGATTTACAAGGTAATACGAGTTAAGGTGTGCTTAAACTTGATGTACTCACAAAGTATTACATGTTTCTAACTCAATTCGTGGCTAGAAAGTTCATTGGGTGAATATTTGCAAAATTCGTCCCTTGCATTCTTCGTGGCGGTTTGACAGAAAAAGGGACAAGATCCACGATTTAAGGAAATAGTCAACGGCGGTTTGTTGACCAAAACAGCGAGTTGCCAAAAACAGCGAGTTGCCAAAAACAGCGAGTTGCCAAAAACAGCGAGTTGCCAAAAACAGCGAGTTGCTAACGGCGAGTTGCTAACGGCGAGTTGCTAACGGCGAGTTGCTAACGGCGAGTTGCTAAACGGCGAGTTGCCAAACGGCGAGTTACTAATTGGCAGCGGTTTGCTAAGAATTTTTTGTGTGAAGAAAAGGGTTTCAGTAAAACAGCCATAACTTTTGATCCGTAAGTCCGTTTCAGGCCCGTGACCTCTCAAATCGAAGAGAAAAACGAGACGGATCACGCTGTATCCACCCTTTAGCTGGTTAAGGATTTTTCGAGGCCCAAAAAGCTCGTTTACCATGATTTATTGACATTTTTCATATTTTTGGAATTTGTGTTAGACTTGTTTTTGTTCTAGCTCACGGCCCATCTGTATTTTAGCCCATTTCCAGTTTGGTTGAGGCATATTTAAAACAAACAGCTTTAACCCTAAGCCAGAAAATTATCTTTTTTAGACAATTAAATCATTTGGCCGCTGATCCGAATCAAATCATTCACGGTTTTCTATTGTTTTGTAAAATCCCGTTAAATTTTTATCGTTCTAATCATAGACTGTAAAATCCATTAACGCTATTGTATTCAAAACCAGCAACCTCAATCACATCATTCCACATAAGATCCAACAAATCTTTTACACTTCAAATTCGCGATAAAATGGGAACAAATTTTACGTCATCTTCGGGTTCATTTTTAGGAACAGAGATACAAAAACGGCATATTCAAGCAAAGATTTCAGAGAAAACTCCATGAACGAGATAATTCACTTAAATCAACCACTCACTTCTCGACATACAGAGTAATGGTATCAACAAGCTTTTGCAGGAAACTCTTTGTGATAGGTTTCAGAACCTTCAAGTTCCAGTTATCTCAACACATGAAATAACTTAGAAACACTTCTCAATGCATAAACACTATGCACGAGATGGATTCCAAATCCGCTCATAAGTGATCAAAGTACAGTTATGAAAGGTTCATTAACTCTGACTGTTAAACCTCTCGATATTTAATCAAGAACTTTTTTCATCAATCGAAAGTAATAAGAAACCTTCAAGAGATACACTAAAATACAGCTCAAAACATTCAAGGAAACAATCCAACCCAAAACATGAACTCAATTGAGCAATGTATAATAGAAAGGAGCAAGTCATGAGCCAAGAGCAAGATGACTTGAAAAGTTGAGTGAAAGACAGTTCCAGATTCAACAGTGCAAGGTTCAAGAGGTTCAATCATCGGTTACAAGTTCAGGAGATGAAACAAGCAGTAGGATTGTATCAGATGAAGAGATTGAAAAGAAAGAATTGGAAGCACATTACGGTTTCATGGTAAAGATTCAGGAAGTCTTACCTGCAGAATCAAGTTCTATTGATACGCCACTGGAACTGGTACAAAATCATGATGAAAGTAATGTGTTTGCAAATGAAAGACGACATTCTGAGCAACCTGAATCCATTAATGACACATATGTTTTGGAGAAGGATGATAGCAATGTCACTCCTGATTCATCAAATATATGTAATAATGATAATCAGGTTGACCAAAATGCTACAGAATGTGTTGATAAGGTTGCGCTTGCAAATTTAACTCTTGATACTGAGGAAAACAAAATGATTTTAAAGCAATTAAAGAAAGCAAACGCATCATTGACTCAAGAACTAGAGGAGTGCAGAACTAACCTTGATGAGACTAGTAGGGCTCTAGGGGAGGCTACTAGCAGTCGGGATAGTTGTCTGATTGCATCTTTAGATTATGGGTTTGTCAGCACGGTAGATGCTGAAGAGAGGCGACAGGGGATTAGAGATGTCGGGTACGGGATTAGGGATACTTGGTTAGATCTGGCAGAGGCAGTTCCTGAGATAGCACCTATGACCGTGGGAGAGGTCAATACTAAGGTCACAGAGCTTGTTGAGCTCCATGAGCATGATACACAGGACTTGTATGCTTTACTAGAGGATGCTCAGGATAGTAGGTCTCGTATATCACAGCGAGTCGATATGGACTCGCAGCGGGTTGATTTACTTATAGGGGATAGGATGACTCTCCAAGAGACAGTTTGGATGGTAGAGAAGGAGGCCTATGCTTCCCGAGAGGCTTGGGCTCACTCAATAGGGATTAGTCAGGCGACTCATCAGGAGCTTCAGACACATCGTGATCATGTGTATGCACACAAGACCCATCTCCAGGCACATCAGACACAGCTACAGCTGTAACACCCCCAAAATGGGTCGCAGCGGAAATATGGGTTGGTGAGTGTTACTTCATAGATCAATAGCACAAGATATGAGAACGACCTCTATATGAGTCGTTAAAATTGATACATTGGCTTAAATAGACTTGTTTGTTACAATAGCCGAAGCTTAAATAGTTCATCCATGAAAAGTAAAGATTTTAAGACATAACAAATATTCCCAAAATGTAATGCATCCAAATCTTTATAGTAATGACTCCAAAATGATGACCACCAATGTATCCTTGTTTCTCGTACCTTATTGACCTGAGAAAAACATGCTTTAAAACGTCAACATAAAGTTGGTGAATTCACAGGTTTAGTAAATGTATAAAATAGGACCACAAGATTTCCAATGTAAGACATGTAACACATACAATATCTTAAAAGTAATTACGAGTGCACTAAGTTCATGACACCGAAGCTCGACATATATGTATGCAATTTAATGCACTAAATGTGCCCATGTAGATGTTCAACCCGCAACATCCAAATTGTTCCGACATGTATACGTTCGTTGTTTCAGTACTGTCGAAACCGATGAGCGCTACTCACCCGAACGGGGATGTCAATCCCAAATAGATCTATTCATAACATTCGCGCTCGCTAACTAGCAATTGACAGTTCATGATAGTGGGCAATAGTGGGTTTCGCTACTTAGGCCAACTCGTAATATGTTTAAAAGAGTACTTGCGTCCAAATGTAAAATGATGCATGTTTCTCACCCCAAAGTTGTAAAACAAATTTAATAGTATAAAACGGTGCTATAACTCACCGTAAGTGAATGATTGATTATCTAAATCAAGTAAGTGAATCGTCTCGGCAATTCGAATGCAACCTAATTAATTATAGGTCGTATGAGTATAATGTATTTCATATAATTAAAACATCACATGTTATATAGTCACACCACCACCTATTAGTTTTTATTAAATCTTTAAAAGTTAGATTAATAATTAACTCGTACTTTGTTAATTAAAAGTATATGTACTTGTACCCGTAAAGAAAATATTATTTTTATTTACTAATGCATCATTTGTAAAAATATGAATTAATAATTGATATTTTCATTATTAAATAAATGTTTTATAAAGATTGTATAAAAATAAAAGTAATACCGCGATTTTTAAACCTCATATCCTTATCGTTTCGACTGCCGTTTTTTAATACGTTTTCTTATGTCCACGTCTATTATCTAATAAAATAATTAATCAAAACAATCATATTTAAAAAGTTAAACCTTTGATGAACAGTAACTTTTACTGGTTCATTACAGGTTTATAAAAACTATACTTTATAAAATTAATTATACGAACTTGCTTAATCATAACTCGTTCATTATATTCCGTTTCTCGGATCCTTATGTCCTTGGATTAGTAGTAAATAATTTTTACCAAAATAGTATATTTATAAGATTTATATCCCATATGAACAGTAACATTCACTGTTCATGAAACATTTGTTTTTTATAAAATTAATTATATATAACTTGTTAATACTTAACGTTCGTATAATTCCGTTTTTTCGAGTTCTTTATGTCTGTGGTCGTATTAAGGATTTTACATAAATATTATATTATAAGAATTTTAACCTTTGATGAAATGAGTAACTTTAACTGTTCATTCACAGTTTATAAAATTGTTTTTTATAAAGTTAATATATATATAACTTGTAAAATCCGTACTTGTTCGTTATAATTCCGTTTTTCGAGTTCCTTACATGCTCACGATCCTTGTAAAGAAGCTCATACTTTTTAATAAATTATAAAAATAGGTTTACGGTTTCGAAATCAACTGTAACATTAAAATAAAATTAGGGTTTTTCAATTTATAAAAGTTATTTGTATTTATTTTTGCTTAAAAGACCTTGCACCTTAAATTTCACCAAGTGTATTGTAACCGATATCTTACATGTATTAGGCTCTAAATGTTCATGTCATTTGTCCAATGAAATCATCAAATACGTTATATAACGTAAAAATGAATCTAGTGGTGATTTAACTTATACAACAAGTCTGTACACATAGAAAATGAATAAAATGAGTCATTAATACGTAATCCATGAATCACTTTAAAGCTTCCTTCTACATAGAAGCTGATATCATGTTAGTTGATGAGTATGTTTTCAAGTAATCTTCAACTTCTTTGACGATGTATTTTACTTGAACACGCTGACATTAAGAGCCTTAGGTATCATAACTTGGCAACACCAAGTTTTTGCTGCCACGTCAGCGCCACATCAGCATAACACCAACACCAACACCACTCCCCTAATCATAACACCAAATAACACCACTCACCTCTTTATTTTCATAAAACCTCCTAAACAATTATTTCATTCTTTTAAGAAACTAACCATTTCATTCATAAATTTCAAATACACATTACAATACTAAAAAAAACACACATTAAAAAAAATACCAAAATTAAAAAAAAATAAAAAAATATGCCCAGGCGACTAATCTTCTTCCGATGCTTCTTCAACTTCGCGCCAAATATGGTTCATAAGGTTTTGTTGGAGACTAATATGCGTATCTTTGTCTCTTAATTCTTTTGCTTTACGACGTTGGGTTTGACATCGATCGATCCACACTGTTTGCAGTGACCTTGCAGGATTAGAATACACATGTTTCCAGTCAACAACCGACATATTTTGATCTTCTAAAATCATGTTATGCATTATGATACCAGCATACATGATTCTACGTAATGTGTTGACTTCGTATGCACGGGCCGGTTGTTGAATAAGTCCCCAACGTCCTTGGAGAACACCGAAAGCACGTTCGACATCTTTCCGTGCACTTTCTTGACGCTGTTTAAAGTACGTATGCTTCGGATCAGTTGCAACCGTGAATGATTTGACGAAACTTGCCCACTCCGGGTAAATTCCATCAGCCAAGTAATACCCATTACGATACTGAACTCCGTTTACCACATACGGAACCACAGGGGCTAAGTCATCTAATAGGTCGTCGAATAACGGAGAATTATCTAAAACATTAATATCGTTATTCGCACCCGCCATCCCATAAAACGCATGCCAAATCCACAGATCTTGCGAAGCTACAGCTTCAAGCATTATAGTAGGGTATTTTTTATCACCCCTACCGTATTGACCTTGCCATGACACTGGACAATTTTTCCATTCCCAGTGCATACAATCAATACTTCCAAGCATTCCCGGAAAACCATGAACATTGTTATGCTTTTGTTGTATTTTTACAACGTCTTCAAGTGTTGGCTTTCTTAAATACTTCGGCATATACAATTCTATGATGCACATATTAAAGAAAAATAGAGCATCTCGTGCAGTATGCTCACTCATTTGCAAATATTCATCAAACGCGTCGGGTGTGCTGCCGTATGCCATTTGGCGTATGGCAGCTGTGCACTTCATAAGAGCACTAATACTCATTCGACCCGTACAATCGAGTCGAGATTTGAAGAAATGAAAATGTTGTGGGAGAGGATCGGCCGTATAACTTGAAATGCCATTGACAATTTTTAGAAAAAGTTTACGGCTCATACGAAATCTTCTCCGAAAATAGTATAACGGATACTTACAATGATCATCAAAATAATCAGCACGTAGACGTCTTTCGGCATCTTCACGGTCACGGAAGATCGGTGTACGGGTCAATCGTGGTTGAGCTTCTTGTTGTATTAGCCATTCGTGATACTCGACAGCTTTTTGTAAATAGAATGCGTCGGTTTCCTCATCGATATCAAAAACGGTTCGATTTTGATTCATTGTGAAAGAGTTTGTAGTGTTTTTTTGTTGTAAATGTATGTTTTTTTTTGTGAGAAAATAATATAGAGGTATTGAAGTATTTATAATGAGTTGTGTGAGGGGGTAAAATGAAATATTTTTTTTAAAATTTAGCCGTTAGGGGCTGTTTTGTAATTTTTTAAATAAAACTAGCCGTTAGGGGTGTTTGATAACTTTTTAAATTAAAGGGGAAAATTAAAACTAGTATATAGCCGTTTGGGGGTAAATGAATTTTTTTTTAAATCCACCCCAACGTGCGTGGGCCGGCCAACGCCGGACCCAACGCCGTTGGGCAACGCCGCCGAGCGGTGTAGTAACGCCGGGCAACGCCGTTGCCGGCGTTACTACACCTAAGCCTCTTAGAACTAACATTTCATTTATTTTTTAAGAACAAACATTCAGTGGGTCAACTTGACCAAGCCCGTTTTAATCCAAAATAGATTTTTTTTTGTTTTATGCTCTATATTGTAGTTTATCCAACCACATGTGACATGCCTTAACACACTTTAAGACTTAGAAAACAGATTTTGGGTCAAGATCTTTGATTAATAATCGAAGTAGAAAATAGATGGTGTCATGTAATCATAAACGAAACACATACATACCTTTTGTCTCATTGGGCGCCAAAAACGAAATCCCTATGAATACTGAAATCATGCCCACAATAAACATAACTTCCTCAAGATATCCATTACTTGATATATAAAAACACGTAACCAATGTATCTCCATAGTTTTATATTTTTACATACCTTAAATGTCAAATTAAATAAAAAAACTAACCTTTTTATATTCCATTACATGATCGCATCTGTATTGGTATTGACTTGAACAATATAAACGGGGGAATCGCACCGACAGCAGTAACCGTTCCATCATCTGGAAAACCTTTATAACAGTTGTTTAGTAACTTTACACAGTGATCATTACTCCAATCACGTAGTATCCACTGCCATATATCAGAGTACATTTTTGTTAGGACAATGTTTAGTTTAATTCCTAAAGATGTTTGTGCTAAAATACCTTCATAAAATTGGCATCAGCTTGTAGTACATCCTGAAACAAATATGTACTTAGGCATTTCACGGGTCTATATGAGCAACAGAAGTACAACTAAAATAATATTAAGGGGGTAGATAATTTATTCATGAACCTAACTCCTTGATGAATATATTTCATTTAAATCATGTTATATACATATTTAAAACACTATATATGTCTAAGATATGATCTAAAAAAGATAAGCTGCAAAACTTACTTGACATCAATGAGAGTAAGAGGTTCTTTTGAACAGGCCTGTCAATCTTATCATAGTTATCAATCTCTTTATATGCAAGAGCTTGACCGATAACATCTACAAAAGGAAGACATAAATAAATCGTTTAGATGCACATAATTTGTATAAAATAACCACAAGTAATGATTCTTAATGGTTCAATTTGTATAAAATAACCACAATACTCTAAAACACATGTTACATGTTTTAACTTTTTCTAATGATTCTGTTTATATATATAAACAAACCAATCAGGTTGATTTATGTGACATATGGTTGAGCGTCAGGTCAAACCTGAACCGAATCACGTTTTTAGACCGCATGGACCAAAATATTAATATTTTTGGAGGAAAATATTGGGTATTTTCTTAGTCCATAAGGATTAAGAGCCCAACACATTGGGGCCTGGTTCGTGGCTTAGTATATACTTATATAGCAACCCTAATACAGATCCTAACCGAATGCCCTTGACCAAAAAATTACGTCGCAAATATATATAAAAAACTTGCTTTATTTTTAAAAAACATGAAAAAACCAAAACCGCGTGCCGGGGTCAATACCGGTCTCGAGAACCGTGTATTGACCGGGTCACACCTAAACCCCGGCTGGGTTATCAAACCGGGTTTCGAAAATATTGAAACCCGGTTTAATTTGACCCGTTTTTTCGACCGGAACGGTATTTCAACCGTTTGAACCCTGCCCGGTCGTGACACCGGATTCAAAACATTGAATATATAAAAACAAACCAATCAAGGATGAAATTATGTGACATATGGTTATGGAGCGACGATGTCAACCTAACCGAATCACTTAGTATAAGTCCGCAGGACTCAAAATATTAGTAATATTTTTTGGAGGAAAAGTGTAACATCACACTGTAAGATTCCTTTATTGCTTCAATTAATGCAACATCACAGTCTAGCCAAAATGGCAAACCCACCAAAAGGCATTCAGTAGGTTAAAATGGCATAGTGGCAAAAACACAAGTCATGATAGTTATACAATAGCAAAACTTGTTTGAAAAACCAAAGTATACAATGATATAACCCACTACGGTACTACTGACCTTCCGTCCAAAATTAATGATCCAGTTATGACATTGTGATGTCTTTCATTATCAACTTTGACTTAAATATTTTTGATTAATGATCACATAATACATGATTAGAAAATTATAACCAATTAAAAATACAATTTTAAACTCAATCCATTATATATTATAACAACAAATATTTAAATAAGCACCAAACAAATAATATTTAAGGTCAAAGTTGACAAAAAAAAGACTTGAAAGTCAAAACTAGGACAATCACATTATTTGGGACGGCGGTAAGTAATCTAAAGATTCACAGAATTAAGATAAACATATCCCAGCAATGAATAACACATAAACAATAATCTATCAAGTTTTTGATAATGCAGAAGGCTAATAATCTATTGTTAATTAACCAAACTCAAACCACCCCCACGTTTGATTTAAAAAGTAAAAATGTGTGAACATAATGATTAAAATACTGAAACAATGCTCAAATGATTAAATTACTAAATTAATCTTTACCTCCCACATTTCCCTTTCTCTTAAACATTCCATTGAACATCTTTTATGCGACCTTCAAATAAAATGTTTCGTAGACATAATGAAAAGTGTATCAAAAGTATCAAATTCTAAATCAACCATCTTTTAAAAACTAACTAAAAACTATTTTATTAAAAAAATTAGATGCTGAGTTGTTTTCTAAAAATTGCAAACTCAAGTATTTCTGGGAGCATTGATGATGTTGCTAGACTATTTGTCAATGTTAGTATGTTATATAATATGAATGAGACATTCGCAAGTGGGAGCTATTGGGTTTGTGCTCATGTCATACGAATATTTATACGGCTAGAAATACGTGAGCCTACGGGGTCACACACGTTATAAATTTAGGTATCATTCTATTAATGTTAATAATAATATAATTGTATATTTATTATTTATATCAATATATGATTCGACGAATGAACACTAACGGTCGTTAATTAGTTAATTAATTGTAACTAACTAATAAGGCATTTTAATTAATGGATAATTAAATGTAATTAACCATAAATAATTAGAATGTCAAAAAGTTAACCCCAATGGGTGTTGGACTTTTTCGACCAGTTAGGAGGCCCAAAGGGGGGTTTGGGTTGGGTTTTGAGCTATCTTTTCCTACAAGGAATGTATTTTAGGTAAACCCTAAATCCATCCCTATATAAGGAGGATCCTAGAGCTCATTATTCTCATCCCTTGCTTTTCTCTCCTCCTTGGTTCAATCAAACACACACAACCTTAGGGTTTTTGTGTTTTGATTTCTTGGTGTTCACATATTCGTTGGTCAAGAACTAGCATTCGGGTGATACTACTTGACGTGTAGTGTATGAACTTCGTGGAGGTTACTTATCTTAGTAACTAGAAGTAGTTTTCGGTAAAGCACGTTTATTACACACGTGCATGTAGTTCAAGATTCCTATGTTTGTCACTAGCTTGGCTGCTAACGGTATGTTTCCTTATTTTTGTTTTATATGTTAATTATATGTGCTATATGAATAGATCCACTGCGTAGCTCGTAGAATATTATGTGTAATATTATTTGCTATTAGATAATAATTTCCAACAATGGCATCACGAGCAAAATCATATAGCGTAGTAATTACATAAAAAACATAAATATATGCAAAATATGCTTCCTATATATGTGTAATTGTTACCTTTTATGTGAAAATTATTTTAGGAAATTATTTATAGAAGTAATCTTGCTTAAAATTTTTCACATAATTATGGTAATAATATAGAGGATATATTTTACATGAATCTTCTAAAATTTTAATATAAAATATTGCGCCTATATATGTGTAATTGTTGCCTTTTATGTGAAAAATATTTTAGAAAATTATTTATAGAAATAATCTTGCTTAAAATTGATTACATAATTATGGTAATAATATATAGGATATATTGTTAGGAATCGAGAAAAGACTCGGTCACTTCCAATATGTAATAGTATAGCTCGTAGTAACAATATTTGGAAACTTACCAAGCTAACCGGGTCAACAAAAGACTCCCTTATGTCTAACCGGCCATGCTATGGTATAAATACCCCTCTCCATGCCTTGGAGAGGGTTGGTTGCTCATTTAGTTATTCAACCCACTTTCTCTCTCTAAACCTCCTTTCTTGTTTTAGTTGTTTAAGGGATTTGATACTTCTACAATTGGTATCAGTCGCCATGGGGTGATATCGTGAGCTTGTGTGCGTTTATATCTTGTTTAGATCACTAGTTTTGGTTATTTTATTGGTTTTGTGTGCTTCAAAATACAAACCCGGATTTTTGTGTTTAAAGTTAAAGTTTGTGTTTTTAAGCAAGATCTAGGCCTAAGATAACTAGTTGTGCAAAACAAATTCAAGGTAAAACGTCAAAAGGGTGAGTTTTTGGTAATTTTTGTTGAAAAAGTACGTTTTTATTTGAAGCTAACGAAATATGTTTATGAAGGAAGCGAAATATGTTTGATGCTAGCGAAATATGTATGTAAGCGAAATGTGTAAGCGAAATATGTTGTGTAGCGAAATATGACAGGTTGACCTCAAGCGATTTATGTCATTTCTAAGAAACGAAACTCTGCTTAATTTTTCTTAGGTCAAGCGAAATATGTTCAAGCGAAATATGTTCTCAAGCGAAATATGTTAGTAAGCGATTTATGACAGGTTGTTAGTTCAAGCGAAATACGTAGTTGTGTAAGACTAAACTCTGTCCAATTTTCATATTTCAAGCGAAACATTACATCGTCATATTCCAAGCGAAACATTACACATCAAGAGAAATATTACATATCAAGCGAAACACTACAAGTCAAGCGAAACATTACATTTCAGCAAAACATTTCAATTTTCTATGGTTTGTCTTACTTTGTAAAATCTCGTGAAATATTTGGATTTCTTGGTTTTAATCAAGATTTGTAATATCCCGTGGAACATTAATCTTAATCACCGACAACAACAACTCTTAACACAATCCTCCTTTATCACTGTTCGATCAATTCTTAATCAATTCTCTTTTCAATTAAGACAAGATGACTACTTTAGCATAACACATCATTGTTGTTGGAGCCGAGAACCGTCCTCCAATGCTTGAAAAATCAATGTATGATTCATGGGCAAGTCTTAAACGTTTGTTCATTAAAGGAAAGAAACATGGTAGGATGATGCTTGATTCAATTGACATTGGTCCATTGGTTTATCCAACTGTTGAAGAAAATGGACAGATTCGCACTAAGAAGTATTCTGAACTTACTGAAGCACAACAACTTCAAGATGATTGTGATGTCCAAGCAACAAACATCCTTCTTCATGGTCTTCCTCCAGATGTGTATGCACTTGTTAATCATCGAGAAGCAGCTAAGGATATATGGGATAAGGTCAAGCTACTGATGAAAGGCACTGAACTCTCATACCAAGAACATGAATGCAGATTGTACAATTTGTTTGACAAGTTTACTTATGTTCAAGGTGAGACACTGTATGAGTACTACTGGGGATTCTCTCAGCTGATCAATGACATGCATACTATTGGGATGACTATGCAACAAGTCCAAGTCAATACCAAGTTTCTGAATGCTTTTCCATCGGAATGAAGTAAGTTTGTCACTGATGTGAAGCTAGCTAAGAGTTTGTATACCACCAACTATGATCAATTGTATGCATACCTTAGTCAACATGAAAGACATGCTTAGGAAGTATGCTTCACACGTGAAAGATATCCGGATCCTCTTGCATTGGTTGTGAACTCTCATACTTTATACAATCCCTCTTAGTTTTCATAACATTCAGGTTCTCCAATGTATCCACCTCCTTAACAATTCACACCAGCTTATGCTGCACCCATTCATCATCAACAACAACATCATACTCTAGTCTATCCACAAACAGTTTCTCCTCAATCATATTTATCACCTTTAGTAACACCACAACCTCAAGCCAACTTTTCTCAAATGGACTCTACTCTTGTTGTTCCTATGTTTCAACAAAGAGAAGATCCGATTGAATGTATCAACAAAGCAAAGGCAATTCTGTCTGCTGTGGCCTCCAGGTTTTCACAATCAAACAATCAACTCAGAATGTCTTCCAATCCACGTAATCAGGAAACCATTCAAGATGGCAGAGTAACCGTTCAGCAGATTCAAGGAAGACAATCTCAAAGTTATGCTGGAATTAGAAACAGAGGAAATGCTACTACTTCAAAGGGAAATTATGTAGTTGGCCAACCAAGAGTTGTGAAGCGTTATAATTGTCAAGGTGAAGGGCATATGGCGAGACAGTGTACTCAACCAAAGAGGCCAAGGAATACAACATGGTTTAAGGAGAAATTGATGTTAGCTGAAGCTCAGGAAGCGGGTCAAAGTTTGGATGAAGAGCAACATGCATTTTTAGTAGACCCCGGAATTGATGAAGCTCCAGTTGCTCAGCAGACAATCCCTCAGAACTCAGCTTTCCAAACTAAAGATTTGGATACTTATGACTCGGACTGTGACGATTTGTCCTCAGCTAAAGCGGTTCTCATGTCTGATCTGTAAAGCTGTGATTTTGATGTCCTCTCTAAGGTACCATATACTGATTCTTATTCGAATGATATGCTTAATCATGATGTGCAAGAGATGACGTATTCTGAACACACACATATTGTCAATTTTCCAGATAATGAGATAAACAGTGATAGCAATATCATTCTCTACTCTCAATATCTACAAGAGAAACAAGATAAGGGTATTCAGGATACGAATTCTTCTGCACCTAATGATTTATTGGTTCTATCTTTGGTTGAACAAATGACTAATCAAGTAGCCAATTTAGATAAGGAAAACCAGACAAATAAAATGGTAACTGAATCATTAAACGATGAGCTTGAGAGATATAAAGAACATGTCGCCATTTTTGAACAAAGAATTAATGTTGATTCAAACAACCATGAAAAATTAATAGATTCTCAAATGGATGACCTAATTCGGAAGAGAAATGCAAAGTTTGCGGCTTTACAGCAGGATATCGATACACTTAAAGAAACTCTTTCTAACAATGTCACAAAAAAGGAATCTTTATCCAAAACTCTAACTATTTTCAAAACAGAAGCTAAAGAAAAAGAGTCTAAATACATTGACAAGGAAATTGTTTTGGAAAAACAAAATAAAGAACTTGAAAACATTATTTGTAAGATGTATCGATCTGCGCAAGCAATGCATATGCTCAAGAAACCACAAGTTTTTTACGATGACACTCATAAACAAGATCTTGGGTATCAAAATTCGTTCTATCTTAAAAAAGCTCAGCGGATTCAACCAACATTATATGATGGTAGTGTTATTACTAAAGAACATGCTGTGATTTCTGTGATTGATGATGAAGAGACATTGATTTTGAAAGAAGAGAGTCGATCAAAAATGCTTAATAAACAAAATGATCCAATTTCTATTGAAAAGAAAATTAAGATTTCTCCAATTGATTATTCAAAGTTGAATAAGATAAAAGAAGATTTTGGTAAACGTTTTGTTACTAAAAAAGAATTGGATGCAGAACTTTGACAAGGTTGCGAAAAACATAACCACATCTGATGCTATTATAGCAGGTGCATGGGGTTTTGAGCATACAAAAGCATGTTTTGTAACTGAAATAATTCCATTCTTAAAAGTTTTAAAAGACACATGTTTTTAACCAAATGGAAGCTGCTGTTGATCAGTGTTCTGTAGCCAAAAACGATTTTGAAATTAAAATCAAACAACTTTAGATTGATAATGATCAACTCTTGAAACAAATCATGTCTCAAGATATTATGCATATTGCCATGAATTCTGTTGAGAATATGAATGTGAATCTGTCATGTGTAAATGAATGTTGTAAGTGTCTCGAACTTAAGACTGAGCTTCTCAAAAAGAAAGATTTCATTGAAAAAGATGTTTTTGATAAACTTGTAAAAAGTTATTCAACATTAGAAAAACATTGCATTTCGTTGGAATTAGCAACTCAACTTAATCAAGAGATTTTTCAAAGGGAAAATTCTGGTGAAAACCTAAATGCTCCCACATTTAATTAGTTATTTGAAATAAATGAATTGAAAGCTCAGTCACAAGAGAATGACACAGTCATAAGGAAGTTGAAGGAGAAAATTAAATCGTTGAGTGGAAAAGCTAAAGAGGAAAATGTAAAAATAGACATAGATGAAATGGAAACAATCAACATTGAGTTGGAGCATAGTGTGGCAAAACTACTTTCTAAAAATGAAAATTTAAGAAAAGAACGCGATCATTTGAAATCAATTTTCAAAGACCAGTTTGATTTAATTAAAAAGATACGTGTTCAATCAAAAGAACATAGTGACTCTTTAATTGCTCAAATCAATGCAAAGTCTGTTGAAAATTCATATTTAAATGCTCAACTTTAAGAAAAGGTTTTTGCTATTGCAGCATTGAAAAATGAATTAAGGAAACTTAAAGGAAAAAGTGTTGTTGATACTACTGTTTCAAAACCTTCTGGTGTCACTATTGCTCCAGGAATGTTTAAGATTAATTTGGAACCACTTGCCCCTAAGGTGTTGAAAAACAAGGATGCTCACATAGATTATATTAAGCACACTATGGAAAATGCGGACATTCTTCAGGAACTAGTTGAAAATTCTAGAGATTTAAGCCCTCTTGATAGTAATTTAGACTTGGCCTGTAAGTGTGTTCAAAGAATTCAGGAATTGTTAGTCTATGTTAAAGACGCATGCCCTTATCTATCAAAACCTAGTGAAAAGTTAGTGGCTGTCACACCACTAAACAAGGACAAAAGAGTTAGATTTACTAACCCGATCACATCATCAAGCAATGTTCCCAAACAGACTAATTCTCTTAAATCCCAAGACTCTAACAAACCTTTGTTGCATTCTACAGGAGTAAACTCCACTACTAGTGCTAGCGGATCAAAACCTTCAGGTAATACAAAGAAAAATAGGATCACGCGACCATCAAGTAGCAATGAGAAGAATAAAGTAGAAGAAAACTCTAGGAGCGTTAAGTCTAGGACGAATAAAATGAATCGTGTTGACAAAACTGAATGTAATGCTCATGTCATGCAATCTGTGTTAAATGTGAATTTTGTTTCTGAACCTATCAGTAATACACTTGCTAAGCATTCTATGAGTAATGCAAAATTTGAATCTTTATGTGCTATATGTAACAAATGTTTATTTGATGTTGATCATAGTATGTGCCTTATTAAACATGTGAATGATATGACTGTGAGATCAAAAGCGAAATCTAAGAAAAATAAAATGAGAAAAGTTTGGAAACCTACAGGAAAGGTGTTTACTAAAATTGGATATAGTTGGAAACCTACAGGAAGGATATTCACTATAGTTGGAAAAAGGTGCCCTTAACTAGGATTACCTCGAAAATAGTGCCTCCTAAGAAATCCACTATTGCTCTAGTAATAACATCAGACCTTAAGGTATACAGTAGGAGACCAAAATTATTAAGATCTGTCGGTTCCAGTAGCAAAACTACAAGTGTAGAATCTAATACTTCTAACACTAAGGAACCCAATCAATCTTGAGGATCCACTATTTCTGATACAAACTTTCTTCTCTTGATTCGATGTTCACGCGAGTTGTCCCTGCGGAGGTGGATTCTGTGGTACTTGGACTCCGGGTGCTCCAAGCACATGACCCGAAACCGCTCTCAGCTCATGAACTTTGTTAGTAAATTTTTGGGAACAGTTAGATTCTGGAACGACCAAATTGCAAAGATTATGGGGTATGGTGACTATCAACTAGGAAACGTTATTATCTCAAGGGTATACTACATCGAGGGGCTTGGACATAACTTGTTTTTGGTTGGACAATTTTGCGACGTGGATCTTGAAGTTGCATTTCCAAAAAATACTTGCTTCATTTGAAATTTAGAAGGTGTTGATCTACTTTCAAGATCCAGAGACACAAATTTGTATACAATTTCTCTTGATGACATGCTAAAGGCGTATCTAATGCGTCAAAGTCTAAAAGCTGGTTATGGCACCTTCGGTTATCGCATCTGAACTTCGGTACTCTTAATAAGCTAGCTAAAGACGGACTTGCATGAGGCATACCAAGCGCGATAAATTACAAGACGAGATCAGCTTGTTTCAGCATGTGCATTAGAAAAAAGCAAGAAATCCTCTCATCAACCCAAGGCTGAAGACACTAACCAAGAGAAACTCTATCTTCTGCATATGGATTTGTGTGGCCCAATGCGTGTGGAGAGCATTAACGGGAAAAAGTATATCTTGGTGATTGTTGACGATTACTCACGATTTACTTGGGTCAGATTTTTAAGGTCAAAGGATGAAGCTCCTGAGGCCATTATCAAATGCATCACAAATAATCAAGCTCATTTGAATGCCACAGTTCGTAATGTTCGAACAGATAATGGAACCGAATTTGTCAATCAGACACTTTGTGAATTTTATGAAAATGTCAGCATCTCGCATGAAACATCTGTTGCTCGCACTCCTTAACAAAATAGCATTGTCGAAAGGCGAAATAAAACTCTTGTAGAAGCTGCTCGTACAATGTTGATATTTTTAAAAGCTCCATTATTTCTATGGGCCAAAGCAATCAATATAGCTTGTTATACCCAAAACCGCTCCCTGATCCATCTCTGATACAACAAAAATCCATATGAGCTGATACACGACAAGAAGCCAGATTTATCATTTCTTCATGTCTTTGGTTCACTATGTTATCTGACCAATGACAGTGAGGATTTGGGTAAACTAGATGCAAAGGCTGATATTGGTATTTTCGTTAGTTACGCGCGGGCAAAGAAGGCTTTCAGAATCTAAAACCGAAGAACCCGTAAAATTATGGAAACAATTCATGTATCATTCAATGAGCTGACTGTGATGGTTTCTTAACAATTCGATTCAGGACCCGGGCTTCAATCTATGACTCCTACAACATCCAGTTCAGGACTCGTTTCAAACCCTATTCCTCAACAACCTTGTATTACACCAAAAAGAGATGATTGGGATTTTTTGTTCCTACCTATGTTCGATGAATACTTCAATCCTCCAACAATTGATGATTCTCCAGTTCCTGTAGCTACTGCACCAAGAGCTGTTGATTTAGCTGATTCACTTGTGTCTACGTCAATTGACCAAGATGCTCCATCAACATAAGAACAAGAACAATCTTTAATTATTTCTTAAAGTTATGAAGAATCACCCAAAACACCACTGTTTCATGATGATCCACTTCTTGAATCTACTCATGAAGACTCTACTTCTCACAGATCGTCATCAAATATGAGACCAATCCACACTCCGTTTGAACACCTTGGTAGATGGACTAAGGATCATCCTATAGCAAATGTAATCGGAGATCCTTCTCGATCTGTCACCACCAGAAAGCAACTCAAAACTGATGCCATGTGGTGTTACTTTTATGCTTTCCTAACTTATGTAGAACCAAAGAACTTCAAACAATTAATGACCGAACCGTCATGGATCGATGCAATGCAAGAATAAATTCATGAATTTGAAAGACTAGAAGTTTAGGAATTGATGCCGTGTCCAGATAAAGTCATGTTGATCAAACTCAAATGGATTTATAAGGTCAAAACACACGAATTTGGCGGGGTACTAAATAATAAGGCTAGACTAGTTGCTCAAGGATTCAGGCAAGAGGAGAGAATCGATTTCGAGGAATCATTTGCACCAGTTGCAAGAATAGAGGCCATCCGTATGTTCGTAGCAAATGCCGCCCACAAGAATATGACGATCTACCAAATGGACGTTAAAATGGCTTTCTTAAATGGCGAGCTCAAAGAAGAGGTCTATGTTTCTCAACTAGAAGGATTTGTTGATCAGGACAACCCGTTGCATGTGTACAAGCTCAAAAAGGCCCTCTACGGTCTCAAACAAGCACCACGTGCATGGTACGACTTGCTGTCAAGTTTCCTCATTTCATAACACTTCTCCAAAGGTGAAGTTGATCCAACACTCTTCACACAGAAAGCATGGAATGACTTATTACTGGTACAAATTTATGTTTATGATATAATATTTGCATCCACTAATACTACTATGTGTAATGAGTTTGCTAATTTGATGACCACTAAGTTCAAGATGTCGATGATGGGACAAATGTCATTCTTTTTAGGATTACAAATTTCTCAAAGTCCCAAAGGCATATTTATAAACCAATCAAAATATGCTTCTGAAATTGTTAAAAAATATGGTTTGCTGACTACTGATTCTATAGACACACCCATGGTTGAAAAGAATAAATTGGATGAAGATCTACAGGGGAAACAAGTTGATGCTACACTTTACCGTGGCATGATTGGATCCCTCATGTATCTGACATCCAGTAGACCTGGCCTTATCTATACAGTCTGCTTATGTGCTCGGTATCAGGCCAAGCCTACCGAAAAGCACTTACAAGCGGTGAAACGGATCTTTTGATACCTTAAGGGAACCATCAACATGGGTTTCTGGTACTCGAAGGATACCGATATGTCACTAACAGCATATGCAGATGCGGATCATGCAGGGTGTCAGGACACTATACGTAGTACATCAGGAAGCGCTCAATTCTTAGGTGACAAACTTGTTAGCTGGTCTTCCAAGAAGCAAAAGAGCACTGCGATATCGAGTATAGAGGCGGAATATATTGCCTTATCTGGGTCTTGTGCTCAAATCCTATGGATGCGCTCACAGCTAACAGATTATGGGTTTTAATTCAATAAGATTCCTCTGTACTGCGACAATAAAAGTGTGATTGCTTTATGCTGTAACAACGTTCAACACTCTAGAGCCAAGCACATTGATGTTGGCTACCATTTCATAAAGGAGTATGTGGAGAATGGTATTGTGCAACTCTACTTTCTCCAGACTGAATACCAACTGGCTGACATCTTCACCAAACCTTTGCCAAGAGAAAGATTCAATTTCTTGATCGAAAAGCTAGGTATGAGAAGTATGTATCCAGATACGTTGAAAAGTTTGGCAGAGGAAGAGGACGAATAATCGAGGTCTCTCATGGTATATCCTGTATCATATGTATTTAAGAAAACATAAAAACCCAAAAATATTTTTCACTTTATATAAATTTTTCAAAACGAAAATTAAAAATTAAAAAAATTAGAAAAATATAAAAATAATGTATCTCTGACATGTCTTCTGATAATCGATAACATTTACGGCCTTAGAATTGTTATTTAATAATGATACGAGACTGTAAATGAAGTTCGAGCAGAAGTTCAAAAGCTTTTCAAAACATGTCAATGGCTTTCTATTATTTCTGATAGCAACCCGGTCATCAATTTAAAGGCAAGTACTTCACCAAAAAGAAAACTTTACCTCATAACGGGAATTTATTTTTTTGGGAATAAATTACTTCATATTCATTCAAAGGCTTGTGTTTTACTTTGCAACACAACTCGTGCTTCTTATATCAAATAAGTGTACGCGTCAGTGCATTTATCTATGTAAAATGAGAGAAATCTTGTTTTTAATGGTGTTGTTTTAAGAAAAATAATTAATCAGATCAGTTTCTCATCGAAAAAGATTTTTAAATAATTTTCTATCACTCAAACAATGTCTACAGCTCTTTAAATAGAAAACGGGACATTATTTGAGGGGGAGAAATAGTCAAATTCTTTCAAAAATGATCTTTTAAAATGTCATCGCGGAATAAATAATAAAAAGTTTTTCAATAACGGATTATCAATTAAAGGGGAGTTAATGTATTTTAACTCAATTGGTCTTAAAATGTTATTGATTATATCTTTTAGGGACTAAATGGCAAATTATAGGATCTTACAATCCTAGTTATAAACTTAAGGGGTTCAATGTGTCATTTCTATAAGATCTTTAGGCTTAGTGATAAGTTTAATAGCTAAATAGAAATTGACTGAAAATACAAGGACCATTCCTGCCAAACTTAAAACATAAACCGGTTAAGTCTCTCACATACCCATTTCGCTCCACACGCATTCAAATTCTCAAAACCAAACACATTTCTCTCGTCACATTTCGCTTAGATTTAAAGATAAAAATCAAAACTTGCTTTCTAGGCCAAAGGTACACAACAACTCGTTCCTAATACATTTATCATCATCTTGACAAAACGAATTAGTGTAAAACTCCTTCTTTCACTCGAAATCTAGTAAAAGTTGATTTAGGGTTCATAAGAAAAAAATTGCAGTTTTTGTCTAATTAGATGAGGGGTTTTACTTGTTAGGGTGCGATTAAGGTGGGTCTGAATCAGTTTTAGGTATCTCAAGCGTAGTCGTGAGATATTGTGAATTTTGTTTTATATATAGAGCGAAACAAGAGTATGTGGTAGATTAGGTTGTGGGTTTATGTTAAGAAGATCTTATAATGTTGTCTTGAGCCTGTATCTCTAGTTTTGTTTGCCTTCTTAGAAACATTTTTCTTGAAAATTGTATTTCAAGGTTCGTTGGATATAATATGGTATAAAAGTGCTCGTGAGATGTTCTAAGTATGGTTGCAAACCGATATAGGCCCCTAAATGCTAACTATTTGTCCTTAATGGGTTTTAACATGTTAGCCATATGTTTCTATTCATTTATGTGCTCGAATAGTGATTAGCAAGCCTAAAATGTTGTTTAAATCTTATGGTTTGTGAGTTTGTGATGATATTGATTGATAAATGATGATTGCTAGAAATTCTAACAGGCTTTTACTTGGTAAAAAATTGAGATGAAGTGAAACATGTTTTGCTGAATGAAGTGAAACATGTTTGCTTGAATGAAGCGAAACATGTTTTCTGAGAGAAACATGTTTCACTCAATTTCAAACGAAACATGTTTCTTTCATTCCAAGCGAAACATGTCAGTTTACTTCAAGCGAAACATGTTAAGTCTGATCTAAGCGAAACATGTTTAATTTATCTGAGCGAAACATGACATTCTTTGTCTAAGCGAAATATGTTAAATTGGTTTCAAGAGAAACTTGTTCAGGTACAAAATCCAAGCGAAATATGACAAAAATACGAAACGAAACTCTTCCCAAATTTTTTAAAATTTGTATAACACTTAAGTAATTTGTCATATTTCATAACTTGTCATTTTTGTACTTGTAATATGTGTTAGCTTCTCTCTAATTGAATATGTGTCCTAAGTTCCCTTGGAAATGTCTTGTTAACTGGTTTAAGTTGATTTTTGGCAATAGACCTTAGTTGACTGATTCTTAGAGTGTAGTAATTATGTCATGTCTGCATGAAACCTAATCATAGATCAATCATATCATCAAGGATAACCAGACTAAATCAGCAAAATATATTTATTGTGTATATAAACTGTATTGGTTAATTCTTAAGCAGAATCATGAATCCTCAATAAAAACAACAAATTGCTGCTCGTGATGAACAATGGGTTCCATTCTCTGAGAGAGTTAAGATTAGCTCTACCAATATCAGGCTGGAAACCACTATCCCTCCGAAAGAAGAAACGTTTCAAGTGTTCATTGATATTATCAAGAATTCCACGTGCTTCAAGGATTTTACAATATCTGCACACATTCCTAAAATCTTTATGCAACAATTCTGGCACACCATCAAGAAGGTTCAAGGCACTAATTCTTATGAATTTATCTTAGCCAACAAGAAGTGTGTTGTCAATGCTGATGTCTTCAAGACTATCCTTGATATCTGTCCAAGAGTGAAAGGTGTAGACTTCACTGATGTACCAGATGATGACACTGCACTTGCTTTTCTCATTAAGCTTGGATACAAAGGTCCACTGTACAAGCACACCAACATGTTTGTAGATCATATGCATCAGCCATGGAGGATGCTGGCAGCAATTATTAACAAGTGTGTTCTTTGAGAATCTTTAGCAACTCAGCATAAACATCTGATTTTTCGAGGCTTTAGAGCAAATGCCAAAATATGCTAAATTCATAAAAGATCTCCTTGCCAGAAAAGGAAAGACAGAGGAAACATCTAAAATAACTTTAAACAAAAGATGTTATGTAGTTCTTTTAAACAAAAGCCCGTTTAAAGAAAAAGATCCTGAAAGTTTCACTATCCCATGTGTCATAGGGAAAATGGGCATTGACAAAGCTCTTGCTGACCTCGGGGCCAGCATTAGTCTTATGTCATAGTCTATGTATGCAAGATTGGATCTTGGTAAATTAAAACATACCCGCATGTGTATCGAATTAGCAAATAAATCAACCCAATATCCAAGGGGAATTGCTGAGAATGTCATAGTAAAAATTGACAAGTTCATTTTCCTTGTTGATTTTGTAGTGCTCAATATGAAACAAGATCACAAGTGTAGGATCGTTTAATTCATAACACGGGTGATGATTCTTATGATTGGGCTAGTTTCTAGAGAGAGAAACACATAGAGAGATATTTTAAAGAGAGAGTGTATGTGTTTAAAGTGAAAATGAAATTGACTGAAAATGAAATTGACTAAGCTGTGCCTCTTCTAAAAGTTTGAAAGGCTATATAGTTTTTACCCAAAATATCGGGTAATTGGTACCGGCTTAAACAGAAAGACATACGATTAAAATAACTTAAACTACGACACTATTATAAACAATTAAAATATACGGGGTGATCCGAGTCTTTTATCATATTAACAAATTCCCCCTAAGGAGGTCACCCTTGGAAAACACTAATGGATTAAGCTTTACAGCTTGCAGTATTTTGATTCTTCTGTTACATTAGTACTTTGTTGTAAGTGGTCTTTAGTAACAATTGAGCTTGTTCACTTTGGACTTGTTTTGAGTTGATCATGAGCTTTCTTGAGTCTCAGCCAAAACTTAATCTTCATCATGATAGTAATGTTTTGCCATTCTTGTGCTCTTGTGAAGAAGAATATGAATCAGAGTTTTGCGAAGCTTTGACACCTTTATGAGATCTTTCATAAACTTTCATATCAAGTGTTAGGTCGTGTCTGAGGCATTCGGTTTATTAACTTTTGGGTGACACCTCTCCCCCCCCACCCACCACTACCATATTACTGGAATTCTGGGTTATCTCCGTCTCCATCTCCATTCTTTAAATGATCATGTAATGAAACAATTAGCCGCAATATAGAGAAATTGATTTGACAAATCAGTTTATGTGTTTAATTATGAAATATTTTGTAACACTGTCGATAGTTTTGATTGGTTGTCAACATGTTCAATAACGTCAATTCTTATGCTAGATATCAGTTTGGGATTCACGTAGAATCGCACCATCATTTCTTTCCGTGACACAAGTTGATTCTTGTAGCATCGCACAAGTCACATACCTAGAGCTTGTTTGATGTAGGCTTCTAGCAGGATTTCCATCTTCATAGTGAAATTCTGCGTATCACTCAGATGTTCTGGCAATTATCACAAGGATAATGCGTAGTAGGACTCTTAAATAACCTTGTTTCCATAGTGTGGTAAAGACAAGAATAAATGGAAAGAGTCCTACGAGATTAATTGATGATCTCTTGGCTTTAGACTCGAAAGTGCGCTTTGATATTAGTGATCGGAGGCTGGAGCTGACTGCCACCTTATCAATACCGACTTACTCAGAGTGAGTGAGACAGTAGATTGCATGTTTAGTCTCCGTGATAAGAGAGACAAGTTTCTTCAACGAGAAACTTGAAGGTCGGGAAGGGTTTGATTTTATGCATTGCATCACTGGGTCAATGAGGTCGTATTCAATGTCAGCAATGCAACTGTGATTCATGACAACTTATGTTATTGACCCAGTTTCTGCCTTAAGGGTATGGAGGGTTCTTTCTTTACACCCTTTTCCTGTACATTCTTTTTCAGTCCTCAACCCCTTCAGTGCTTACGAGACTTCTGGACTAGCACCTTGTGGGTATATTCAGTTTACCTAAACTACATTCTCAGTCGGCACTATTCCTTGTTCTCACATTTACGCCTTTCTATCATACCTATGGACTTCTGTACTAATTGTGGGATTGTCCCTGGTAGTTCCCTCAGGTTTCGGCTGATCATAAGAATGAGTAACCTAACCTTACATCCTTATAACTTCGATAAGTAAAACATGGTCAGTGTTTGGGGTTTACTTTCACCTTGCAATTAATCATGTTGAAAACTCATTAGGTAAGTATGATATACTATCAAAGTGTTTAGTACCGGTTGTTTTTGCATTTCAGAAAAGCTCCCCCTACTATGTGCATCGAGTATTCAAAAACTGTTTTGGCACTTAAGGGGTGAGGAATACACCTTGAGCAACTTTGTTGTATGATCATATTTAGTTACAAGTCTTGTTATGGGAAACATATTAATGCTCCCCTCAATATTGAAGGGTATGGTTAGTGTTTGATATGATAATTTTGAATTTGTTTTTTTTCGATTTAAAACTCAAAACTGGTTTTTATAAGTTTAATGAAAAACTCCATGAAAGATTCATAATCTGACACATAACATCAAATTCCATTACAACTTAGAATGTACAAGATGTATGTTGCATTACCGGAAGATATGATCTTAATCATTCACATCTTTGATTAGTTGGTAGCCCATTATCTCTGATGTCTTCCACTAATGGATGCATTCGAGATTTTCTGATCTTTAAACTTTCTCCTAAATATCTTCGATGACCTGTAGCCTTTTTGTTGTAGACAGGTGGGGGTGGTGGTGTGAAGTGTTGATGTTGTATCAGTTGGACTCTGTTTTTTTAAAACGCTAGAGGGAAAAATAGCTGATGCAGTGAGAGCTCTAAAGAATTGGTTTCCTTAGGCTTCTTTGGTCTCTCCAAGACCGGTTACACTTTCCAATCGACACTCAGACATTAAATCTTGAAACAGAACACTCTCCCCCTCAATCCGATGACCCGTTTTATATTGAAAGAGTTGTAGTCATTTGACTTGAGTGTCAAAATTGTCCTGGATTTATTTTTTCAACAACACTTTAACCACTGTGGTTAACAAAAATAATTTTGAAGAAATCAATTAAGAAAAATTAGTTGGTTATCAAACAGGAAGATTCTCTTACGAAATAAGTAAAAAGCACTTAAAACGTAATTAAATCCAAATGCATGGATATAAAGTATCCATGCCTGAGTGTAAAATTAATTACACGTTGTTAGGAAAGTTGTCTTTCAGTCGACAATCTTTCCTTCAATATGAGAAAGGGTTGCAATTTAAAGTACTTGATAACATTTTGTAATTCCAAATGACTTAAAATATTTTACCATGTCTATTTTTATTACTTAGTGTACAAGGATACAAAGAGGGACACTTTCATTCCTACTCATCCTCTCCTTCTGAAGGCGTTTTGAGGGTTTTAGGGTGTTAATACTCTTCATCCCAAGTCGTGGAGTAGAAATGCGAAACGATCTCTTGGTAATGCTTTTTGTGAGGAATATCATGCCAGTTGATAGTTTGTTTCCACCGAAGAAGAGTTCAACCACTCCATTTTCACCTTGCTCTCGAATGAAATGGTTAGTTTTATGTCGATGTGCTTCAGACGTGAGTGCTGGACATTGTTTGCAAGTTAGTGACAATGGCACTTTTGTTATCATAGTACAGAGGAATCTTATTGAACAGAAAGCCGTAGTCTTTTAGCTGAGATCTCATCCAAAGGATTTGAGCACAGCATTCAGACATTGCAATGTATTCTGCCTCTGTTGTTGAGATGGCCATGCTTCTTTGCTTCTTTGATGACCAGCTAACCAATCTATCTCAAGTATTGAAGCACTTTCCGACGTACTTCATATCGAATCCTGACATTCCGCATGTTCGCATCTGCATAAGCTGTTAGTGTCATAATATTGTCCTTTGGATACCAAAAGGACCCATGTAATCGGTTCTTTTAGGTACGTAAGGATACGTTTGATTGCTTTCAAGGTGCTTTTGCTAGGCTTAGTGATATCTAGCACACATAGCACACAGCGAATTACAACGGGTCTGGTCTAACTGGATTTGTTGTAAGGTACATTAGGGAGCCAACCATCCTCTAAATCGAGTTTGGTCAACTGAATCCCCAGAGATCCCCGTTTGGTTTAATCGATCCACCTGGGTGTCATCGACAGGGTATGAGAGATCATTCCATATTTCCTTTTAAGGTTTCGAGAGAATATTTTTGCTTGTTAATAAAAGATGCCTCTAGGACTTTGAGAAACTTGTAGTCCTAAAAAAACGATATTTGTCCATCATTGACATCTGAAATTTGGAGGCTCATTTCTTTGGAAAATATGTGACACGCATTAATGATCTGTTGAGGTTAAATAAAGATGTACTCTTAATTTGTATATTTGAACAAGTAGAATATGTTTGCCTGATTTGCGTGTGAATAACGTTGGATCCACGGCACCCTTGAAGAAATTGTTGGCCAAAGAACTTTGATAGTCGTGTCTAACCACGCCCATAGGTTACTGCTCTTAGCCCATTTAAAGAGCTCTTCTGACGATAAACGGTGTGTATGATTATAAGGGGTCTCACAACCTTCAGGTTGACTGACAAAGACTTCTTCTTGAAGATCACCATTCAGAAAAGCAGTTTTGACATCCATCTGGTAGATGATCATATTTTTTGTTGCTGCATTGGCAATGAATATTCTGATGGCCTCTATCCGTGCAACGGGTGCAAACGATTCTTCAAAATCAATACCCTCCTCTTGACGATATCCCTTTGCTACTAACCGAGCTTTATTTTTCAGAACCATAACCATTACTATCAAGGCTTGACTTTGTACAATCCACTGAGACCAATAACCATTACATAGGTCTGGGCGTGGCTTGACCTTGTAGTGTCGCTGTTCGGTTGGTAATAGGTTCCATTCTCTTAAGTCGATCAATTTGTGGATTTGTCTTGCATAGCTTCAAACCATCTATCTTCATTCACGGCTATTTTGAAGTTCTTTGGTTTAACCTTTGACAGTACCGTATGGTAACAGCACCACAAAGCATCGGAAGCTAACTGTTTTCTGGTGGATACGGACGGAGAAGGGATACAACGATAATTATCAAGAAGAGGGATCCTTGGTCCATTTTCTGTGATGATCTGGTGGTTGATTCACTTGGTTGGGTTAAAGCTAAACTAACATCCCTGATGTTGGTCTGTGCAGAACTAGGTTCTCATGCAACATGGTTAACTGAGGGTATGAAGGTCAGCTTCGAGTAATTGAGGTGTCTTCATAGTTGGTCAGCTTGCAATCACCTTGAGGAAAAAGTCTAGAGGACTGTGTACTTGTGAGGATGACAGGTGAATGACTTGTAGAAGGTGGCATCTTGAGCAATCGTTGTAGAGAAACAGATGTATTTGTAGAATCTATTGGAAGATTTGGGTAAACAACAGTAGCCGTTAGTGACTGGTGCACTATATGTAGATGAATCAAAAAGTATAATCGACATCGGTTGGAATAAAATCTCCTGATCTTTATCTGTTGGTCGAATTGAATGTAGTTTTCAAGGGACATGCGAATGGGGGCTGAGCCATGAATTAGAGTTCTGTCCAGGGGTCAATCATGATTGGCCTGGCGTCCTGAACTGTTGCTTTTTTTTTTTTTTGTTTTTAAGGAGCCATTGTCTGATGCATCTCTTCGAATGTGACGTGAATTGTTTCCATTAATCGGAGAGTTCTCTTGTTGTAGATTTTTTAGCCCCGTATGCTAGGGAGCATACCCAACAAAACTCAATGTCAGTTTTGGCTTGAAATTTTCCTTAGCTCTTTGTATCATTTGTAGGATAGCACAAGCACCAAATTACTCGGAGAAATGTAAGATCAGGTCTTCTTATCACTGTACAAGTTCAAAGGCGTTTTGTTGTGACGAGTATGAATTAGGGATCGGTTCTGGGTGTAACAAGCTAGTAGCTACAACTTCTGCCCATAGAAACATTGGTGCTTTTGAGAATATCAGCATTGTACGTGCTGCTTCCACAAGTGTACGATTTTTTTCTTTGACACGTCATGTTGTTGAGGAGTTTTGGAAAGACTTTTTGATGAAATATGCCTACACCTTTATAGTATTTAGACATTACTTGGTTGCGAATTCCATTCCATTATTGTTGGATGTATCTGACTGTTATGTTGAGAATCCAACCTGGTATTTGGCTTTAAGAAAGTTGATGGGCAAACTTGGAGTTTCAATCCTTTGTCTCAAAAAACGTTACCCATATTTCTTCCATTAATACTCTGTACTCTATGACCCACACAAATCCATGTGAAGGTATGGAAGAACTGTCCATATTTTTGTTTTCAGATTTTGGTTTGTGGCGAACTCTTGCTATTTCCAAGTTGACAGGTTGAGCAAAGATGATATTTTCAAAGCTTCAATCTTGTAGGGACCTCTAACCAGATGTTCCTCGAGCAAGATCATTGATTTGTGCCAAAGTTTTAAATGGTTTAAACGGAGACGATGCCACAACCATGATTTGGACTTGGAAGCTTTGGACAACAAGCATATTGGAGAAGACTTCATCATATCATCAATCGATATCGTGTACAAATTGGTGCGACGACTACCTTTAAGTAAGTCTGCACCATTAATATCACGAACAAAGCAAGAATGCTTTCTGAAGGCAACTTCAAGATCAGAATCACAAAATTGCCCTACAGAGAATAGATTGTGTCCAAGTCCCTCCACGTAGTATACTCTGGAGATCACACTGTCACCAATAACATAATCTCCATAACCCATGATAGCTCCGAAGTGATCATTCCCGAATCTGACTGACCCGATGAACTTTTCCACAAAGTTCTTGAGCTTTGAACGATTCCCCGTCATATGTTTTGAACAGCCTGAGTCCAGATACCAAAGGATGACCTGTACGACCTGCATTTGAAAACAGACGAGTGTGGAGAGTTTGGAATTTCAGTTCCCCAATTTTTGTTGGGGTCCTGGTGGTTAGCAGTTATGATAGAACATTGCACAGAAAGCTTAGTTAAAGGGCACAGTTCGCCTAAGGCAAATTTCTTTCCTGTGGGTCTCCATTGATAACCACAATTAAGTTTTCCTAAGGCGACTTTCTTTCCTGTGGATCTCCATTGATAACCAACATTAGCAAATAGTTTGCCCGTTGCTTTCCAAACCTGCTTGGTCTTGTTCAAACTGTTATCAGACAGTTTGCCTTTTGGTTTCCAGATCTGCTTCCCTTTATTCAAGACAATTTTAACAGTGGGGGTAGCATTCACAGAATTCAAGATATTAACAACACACATTTCATGACTTGCAGAGTTTAAACATTTGTTACAAGTTTTGCACACAGATTCAGAATTCGAATTAATTACAACACGCTTAGAGCTAATGCTAGAATCAACCCGATTCACTTTTGTCCATACTGACTTATTTGTCCTAGGGTGGTCTTCTACTTTCTTCTTATTCTCAGTCTTAGCAGGCAGGATCCTATTTTTCTTTGTATTGCTTCTAGGCTTTGATCCGCTTGCTTCAGTGGAAGTGTTTACTCCTGTAGAATGAATCACAGGGACATTAGTCTGTTGAACTTTCTGGTGCACTTCGTGTTTCTGTGTGTTACTAGATGAAGTTCCTGGTTTATCATTAAAAGTTACTTGCTTTTTCCTAGTTACAGGGGTAGAGGGAGCCTTGTTATCTCTTTCATTGAAACTTTTTGGGCAAGTGCCAATCACATATTCTAGCAATTCCTGAGATAGCTTAGTGTATTGACAAGCATAGTTAAGTGCATTATCCAGTGGTTTAACTACTCTAGCTTCCTCTACAATCTCCCTAACTGTTTCTACACTCTCCTTAAGATGGTTGATATAGGTTAAATGAGCACTCCTATTGTTCTTAAGGGGATGCGGGATGGGTTTAACATCAATGGCATACATGCCAGGCGCAAGAACTTTTGTTTTGACAGAACTTCTAGTGGCAACTTTCAAATTGCCTTCTAATTGAGCCTTTAGATCCTCAATCTGTGTTAACAAGGAAGATGTCTGTTCATTAGTGCTAGCACGCGTGATCTTAATAGACTCAAACAATTCCTTGTAATGCTGCTTCACCTTTTCTATTTCTGCTCTAAAACGTTCATTTTGTTCAAGAAGATCAGTGACATCGTTAGCATTATA
Organism: Tanacetum coccineum; assembly: GCA_026074375.1. Taxonomy (NCBI): domain Eukaryota; kingdom Viridiplantae; phylum Streptophyta; class Magnoliopsida; order Asterales; family Asteraceae; genus Tanacetum; species Tanacetum coccineum. Next base: position 94,164 of record BQNB010003013.1, read on the forward strand.
AGGCTCACAACTTCTGTCATTCACATTAGAGACTAGAACTTTCAAGTCTCTAATCACGTTGTCTTTTTCTTGAATCTGATGTTCGAGATTCTTGATCTTAAAGAATGAGTTAAAATCAGGAGCTTCCTGTGATGTTTGTGATTTGTTATTATCAAAACTTTCTTGAAGATGTTGATACTTTAATTGCAAATTTAGGTATTCCCTTTCAAGTTTTGAAATATGTTTTGACTCATTATGAACTTTAGACATCTCAGCTTCAAGATCTAGACAACGTGATTTTTCCACATCATACAACAGTTGATTCGACAAACAATTAGCAATCAGATTCTCATTTTCAATGAGAAGGTTTTTCTTTACAATTTCAGCACATTGCTTGTCTACAGTATTCTGGTCCACTTCGTCATTCATTTGATCAAAAATTTCTTCCATTACTTTAACTTCTTTAAAGAGGGCCGTTTGAACTCCTGCAAAGTGTTCTTTAAGAGTTTTGAAAAATGGAATAACTTCAGTGAGGTAACATCTTTTTGTTTGCTCAAAACCTCTTTCCCCTTCTGTAACACCTGTTGGGGTGATTCTCTTTTTGCAAGTTTTGTCAAATTCCGTAAAAAGTTGTGTGAGTACATAAAGATTAATCTTCACTTGACTTTTAGTTGGAAGAACTCTGGGGACAAGCTTGACAGGAGTATTGGGTGGATACACTGTCAATGCTGAAATTGGTTTTGGAACTAAGGTCTCAGCCTTTTTCTTGTCATTTTCATCTATGGACCAAAATATCTGTTCTAGGTCAGATTTCTTTGTGGAACAAAGGTTGCAAGAAGGTTCTCCTTCGAGTAATCTGGGGGGGGGGGGAAATCCTAACTTTATTTTCCACACATAGAGGGCTTTTCATTTTCTCCATCATTCTTTTCCTAGTTATCTCAGCCATCTTATCTCAGATATCATACGAGTATCTTGAGTCATGTACACAGGGCGTGCATGGTTTTGGACAGACTAATACATGACCATTATAGATGGCTAGTTGAACTTGCTTTGCATGGGTGAGACATAAGGGATTTTTGTAGCCTATCGCTACCTTGTTCTTTTCATCATAAAATGATTTTGGTTTACATTATGTGAACCGTATTGAACAGGACTGATTTGTAAGCTTGTATTAATCTCTCTTTCAAAACATTCTTTTAGCCTTTTTATGTCTAAAAACTCTTCAAGGAATTTGTCTTCTTTTTGTTTAAAATCCTTTTTCAAAATGATCGCTTCTTCCCTCATTATCTTATGATGGTTAAGGGTAGAACGAAGTTGCAATTGTGCAGAATGAAGTTCCGATTTTAAAGAAGTTTCTTTTCGATTTCGGTCAGAGATAATTATTCTCATTTGTTCATCAATCTTTCGTTCTCTATCAGTTAATTCAAACTTAGCCCGTTTGTTCATACACCCAACACCAGTTCTTATATATCGCAAAGTTCAGAAAGTCAAATGTGTCATTAACTACTTTAACCTGCTTATTTCTGACTATCTTTTAGACACCCCGTTCATGCATTTTCATCGAGAATTGACATCAATTGCATCATTTCGTAACTGAGATTAAATTACTTTGTACAATATGTTCATCATTGTCTTTCCACATTCTGATCATACGGAATAATATTGTATCACTCGTATAGTTCTAAGATCAGAGTCAACAAAAAAAAAAAACGTAATTGTGTTGGGACATCGCTTTGCTCTCGTGTACTTCATGATACTTATCCATATGATCTACAAAGGTACTCTATGATCTTGGTACCTTAAACGGAGTATTCGAGTCATATGGATGGGCCCGACTTCATCGTAGTTTGGATCTTCAGATGAAAGATTTACCATGATCAGGGTCTATGTGGTGGGAGCCTCAATCAACATCAGAGTCCACATTGTTGCCAAATCTTCCACATTTCATCAAAATTGGTGACTGTTATCTGCTAGGAAAAAAAATGCTTTCATCCGTACAACACCATTCTCATGAGCATTTCATAAGCGCATCTTGTCTTTGGATGTAGTCTGAATCCTGAGGACGCTTTGGTTGTGGACATTATCGTGCTATGTGCCTATTTCCTTTGCAGTTGTAAATCAAATTAATGGCTTAGCTTGACCAGGATTCACATTGCATCTGTTCTGACCTCAGCATTCCTAGGATTCTTGCATTTCCTCTTGCATTGTTCCTCTGAAATGGCCTTCCCTGATTATTCGCATTGTATCTTCCACGGACATCTTGAACCACAACTCTGCCGTCTTGAACCGTAGCATTGTTCCTTGCGTTTGAGGAAGTTCTGAGTTGATTGTTCATTTGAGGAAGATGTGCTTTGAATGATTGATGGGTGGGCTCATGTTTGTTGGGTTAGGCTTTCAATCAGTTATCCGTTGAAGTGCTTATGTGTCCATTGACAGTTTTCAACAATTGGACATGGATGATTGAGGATTGTGGAGACTCAGATGATTGTGTTGGATATGCTGATCGAGGCATTTAGACACTGTACCAAAAGCGATCATTAGTTGTTCGAAGGAACCTTTCCATCATCATTTCTGTTCTCATTAGCATGGTCCTCATGTGCTTCAAGTAAGCATACAACTGCTTTCTAAGTTAGACTTTTCAAATCCTTGTTGAGTTTTACTTCTGTTATGAATCTGCTCCATTCATGTTATCATGTTGTTCTCATATTTAATGTTTAGCTTGCATTCTGGCATGGACATTTTGATGTTTCTCATGTCGTTAATGAGCTTCGAAATACTAACATAGTAAACTTTGAATGGTCTCTCCTTGATTGACGGAGCGTTCAATTTCTTCGTAATTGAAATTTAGTGATCCCTGTCATCTTTGTTAACTCAAGAACTTCCAGTCTCATCTACATTGTCTAAATGTCTTTGCGTCAGTATAATGGTTGATGAGCTGTGTAGAGTGTATTTTTGGTATACCTTGAAGTAAGATATTCGTAGCAGAATATGTCTATTAGCTTCTATACACTTTCCTTTTCTTCTAGCAGAAGGTCTGTAAAGACTCTCGCACGTGCTGGACCTAGTTGATGTGCACCCTCAGTGTTCTTTTAGCATCTTCAAGCAGGAGTTTGTCTTAATGAACGTTTCCCATTTGAAATGGACCTTCAATAATCGATTTATATGTTCTATACCTTTATCTTTCCCAGACAATACAGACGATTGCGTTGTTGCCCAAGATTCAATGTCTGTTCTACTCAAGCATTGGTAGTGAGTGTTATCGGAACTGGATACCAAAATATTTCTGACTATATTGACTTCTTGATGTAATGGTTATGATTGCAAATTAACGTTCACGGGATTTTACAAGTCTAAGATTTAAACCGATAGAAGTTTACCGGATTTTACATAATCAATAGTAAAAAATGCCGTAAATGACTAATTGTTGTGGTTTATTGGTTTGTTGATTGTTTTGATATTGTGCGCAGTTGGATTATGGAAATTTTTTTTTACCCTATTACCAAAATCTAAATTTGGTGTAAAAATAAGCTAAAAAGGCTAAGAAAAAATTACAAATTACTAATTTTTCCCGCCAAAAAAGTGTCCGCTAAAATGGTGTCGACCGAATAATTTTGACTCTATTACCAATATTTTCTATTTGATGTACAAAATAAGTTAAAAAAGCTATAGAAAAAATAATTACAAGATACTTAATTGTTCCTCCAAAAAGTGTCGCGAATAAGGGTGTCGTTGGATTACTCTTTTTTTTTTAATCAAACCGCTGCGTATGGATATTAAGCACAACCGCCGCTAAGATAACACAACCTCTGGCAGGACTAAGTGACCAAACGCGGCCTAAATGAACAACTCGCCGTTATTTTCAGTCAACTCACTGCTTGCTCAAACTCGCTGTGATTTAATGTAACCGCCGTCTGGTTTGATAACTCGCCGAGTAAAGTAATCGATGCCATATTTGTTTATTCAACTCGCCGTGGTTTTTTAAATTGGGCACAGGTAGCGTTTGTATATATATTTAAACATTTTTTTATAATCAACCTCGCCTTGGTGCCTGATAAAACCGCCATCACAAGTAGCAACTCTCCTACTATCTTGGCAAACTCGCCTTGGTTTTGGCAAAACCGCCACATATTTATGATTATTATATTCAACTCGCCTTTGACTTTGGTCAACCCGCCTTGTACCTTTTCCTAAAAATACGGATCTTGTCCCTTTCTTTTGTCAAATCGCCATCAAGAACAATAATATAATACGCAACCCATCACGAAGAACATCAATGACGAATTAAGGGCATAAATTTACACCTAATGAGCTCTTTGTTCACAAATAAGTAGATAATGTAATAACAAAGTAGGTATTTGAAGATTTACCATCTTTAACTGTTTTTCCTTTGTGGATCTTTTACCAAATGAAGCAAATCTCCACGAAGAAACACATATTTATATCGAATCTTATAAGATTATTTTTCAATCTAGAAGCTTGTATGTCACTTTAAATTGTAAAATTCTATCCTTTTTTATGCTTGAAACAAGAATAGAACAAGATTTATCAACAAAGTACCCAAAATAAATTTTGAGCTGAGCTATTTTATTCAAAAATAAGCCACGAATTTTGAGCTTATTTAAAATTAAGTATCTATCCGAATCCAACTTGGGCTCTGTTTACCAATTGTAGGATGTTTATTTTTTAACCGGTGATGATCTTGTGGATTATTGGGCTAGTTTCTAGAGAGAGAAACACATAGAGAGATTTTCTAGAGAGAGAAAGTGTATGTGTTAAAGTGAAAATGATTATTGACTAGCTTGCCTCTTCCAAAGTTAGAAGAGGCTTATATAGTTTTTACAAAATACCGGGTATTAGTACCCGGCTTAAAACCGAAAGACATACGATTAACTATTAAACTACGAACTATTATAAACAATAAATATACGGGGTGACCGAGTCTTTTTAATCATATCTAACATTCAAAGCCAGTGCCCCAACTTCGGCCCATGCCCATAGTTGCTTAATTACTGAATATAACATGACTAAAAAGTAAACAAAAAGGTTGTGTGATTTCAGCGGTTTTCAAGTTATATAGTTTGCAATGCAAAATTTGATATTGGGTTACGTTGTTATACACCCGTTATAAAACAATATTATTGCCATTAGCTCATGAATCCGAAGCCTTGGGATATATTTGATACGTTATAGCCCCAACGGGTGCCTTTGCCAAAACACCCGCAGTTATATTCTAATGATGTGCAATTGGTTACCGATATCACTGGGTACACCAACGGGGAGTCCAACCCAAATAGATCTATTCACAACATTCGCGCCACTCGTAAAAGTCAATTAATGGTTCATGGATTTTGGGGACTTAAAGGCAAAATAGTTACTTAGGCAATAATAAATCAGGATAGCATACATAAATAATTGCATTCATGGTTTATAGCATGTATCCCCCTCGCGGGTTTATAAAACATTTGAAATATTGAAATGCGAGGCTATGAACTCACCTTAACAGTATAGGGAAATCTGAGTGATAGCAAAGGTATATGGAATGAAAGTAACGGCTTCGTCACACGCAACCTGGGGTAATATGTCAAGTCTTAGTTTGATTGAATATGTTTTACATTATAATGAATATCATCTTTGATTGAATTATTATGGAGTATTGTATCACCGTTCGGGCCATCATAATTCAGAGGTCATTCAATTAAACGTTTGAGGGAGCTAGGGCACTTTTAATCGTATACCAACAATCTATCTGGAGCGAATACCAAGATTGAAACTTTAATATGAAGCTCCCTAGTATTGTGATACGATATAATTGGTTTTAAGCGTTTTGCTTGATAACTGGAAATGATAAGCACGTCAAGCATTAATTAAAGTTATGTCTTATAATGTTTTGAATATATTTTTATACTTTTTCAAAATGTTACATTTTAGACCCTTGAGAATGAAAAATGGCAAAATATACCCTTGGAGTTTGCATTTTTACGAGTTTGGTCCTTTAAGTTTAAAAGATGTGCAAAGTAAACCTTGCACTTTGAAAGTTGAATAATAACCCCTGTAGTTATAAACTTAGTAATATGGCAACAATAGTACTTGTACTTTTAAGTTTTCAAAAGTTACGGTAATTATACCCCTTGCTGGAAATGTATTTTACAAAAAAGTCCAAAATTACATTAATAATGATATTTTTCAATATGAAAAGTAATTTACAGGTTATAGCTTATTAATATAAGCTAAAATATGAAGATTTAACATAATGAAAGTTTAAAATAACGATTCGTTAAGCTAGGAAGCAAAACGGGTCATATTAGGGTTTTAAAACGTAAACGCGCGGGTTTTAAGTTCAAATTCCTTCAAGACTTGATAAAGTTGTTATATTTTACAGTAGTTAAGCATGTTAAGATAGATTATAATAATATTTAAACCATTTATAACATTTAGTTTTAGGGAAAATCATGAAATGGGTTAGGGTGTACGGATTTGGATTAAATGGAACTGAGTATGGTATTGAGTAATAAACACTTTAACAGAGTATATTTAGGATCATATGAACATTATAAGAGTGTAGGAGCAGGTATGAAGATCATAGAACCTGGGTTTGAAATCAGGACTTTTAGCTTTGTACGCTTAGAATAACGACTCCCGGGCTTCTTTTCTTGATTTCTATTGCTTCACTTCTATTCTTGAGACTTCTTAGGACCTATTAGATTTCTTATGAGCAAATTGTTTATGCTATTAAGGGTTAAGAGTGGAAGTGGGGATGGAGTAAGGAAGAAGGGTTTTGTCTTATTTATAGTCAAATTGTGCCTTGGTGGCCAAGGAGACTTTGAGACCAGTTTTGGACATGTATGAGAGCTATAGGGTGATGTTTAGAATCTATGTGATGAGTTTCTAGGGATAGAAACTAGCTTAGGGTGTGTTTATGTTTTGTGGTGCAGGGGTAAAACAAGAGAGAAAGAGGGGTAATGTGGCTCATTTTAAGACCAAGAATGGAGTAGATATTTGTGTGAGGTGCTTGTAAGAAGCTTAGAAGAGAAGTATCATGGTCATTGAGGTACTTGGTGGAAAGAATAACTTTCAAAATGGGTCAAAATGCAAAGAATAGGGTCGCGGGTTCCTTATGGCTCGTTTAGGGTTTTTGAGCTTGGATTTCGTGTACATTTGATTAGTAGTGATAGATATATGTTCACAAGACTTGTATTAAGGATTAATAACAAGAATTGATAAGTGGTTCGGGTTTAAAATGGGTGAAAATGAGTAAACGGGTTGAAAGTTCAAATTAGGGCACGTATAGGGTTTCTTGGATTTAATTCGCATACAATTGAAGTAAAATGATGAAATGATGATAGAATATGATTTGTAATGTTGTAATTTATGTTATTACAACTTATTTGAGTATTGGTTTAGGTTTACAATGGATAAAAATGAAGAAACGGGTCATGGTTTAGAAACTAGCTCGGTTTTAGGGTTTAGGGTTTTGAATTAGGGTTTTGAGTGTAAAAATGTGTGTGAAAGCTTATGAGTAGAATAATTAGGGTTTATACATTGTATATTGAGTGTAGTAGCTTGTATAAAAGTGGTGGTGAAGAAATTAGAATGAAAACGGAGGTAAAACGACTATTTTGGATGTCATGCTTAATGACTTGTACATTGTACTTTTAAAGACTTGTACCTTATTTTGGAGGGAAGATGTATTCAAATGAGATGTTATATTACTTGTACATGAGCTTTAGTAGCTTGTGCATTCACTTTAGATATTAACCTTTCATGGAATTAGGGTTTAGAGGTATACGATAACGGTTTAAAGCCCGTTTTGATATAACGTTGCGAATGGTACATTATATGAGTAATGTACTTTGTAATAATGATATTAAGATATAGACTTAATTTTGTATGTTGTTTTCCTTGGACATATAAATAGATATAGATGGCATAGGTAGGTTGCGTGAGCTCGTCTACTTTAGTTATGCAAGTTACACAGCATATTGAGATATTGACAATGCCAAAGTATGTATAAAGTGAAAATTGTTCCCTGTACAATTGTGTTCATAGTAAAAATAGTTGATTTGCATTGATGAAACAATTCTGGGTTGTCTTTATAATATTGTTAAAGAAAACTTATCAAAACCCTTAGATACCAAGAAAACTTAGGGGATGCTTGGATAAAATGAAGGAATTGGAAAGGGAAAGATAATGACAATACAAAGGAATTCAATGGTTATTTGATTACATATGATGTCCTTGCTTAAAACAGTGGGGAAATAAAAAAGAGCATTAAAAGAACAAACTTGACGTGAACAATAAAAAATACAACAAAGATGAACGTCACGTTACAAAAATACATCAATTGATTGTAATGAAATCAGTATGCTACCTTTACAAAATTCATCCGGTGACAGTTTTGAAAGTTTTCATAAACTAATAAGACTAGCACCAAAAATTATGAACTAAGCAAAACAATTCATTATGGGGTTTCAAGGAAATCTTTTGAACCATTATGACAAATGACAATCAAGAGATCGAACAAAATGTACGTAATTAAAGTTGGATAACATGAGTGTTAGCCAACCAAAAGATGGGTAACGAAGAAAATGTGAGTTGAGGAAAAAAAATGTGGCGGTTAAAGTGAGAAAAAAAAGGAATAAACTTGATACCCCTCAAATTGTTGAGTAATGATTGATTACCCACTTTAAGGTAATGGGTGATTGCATTACTTCTAACCAACCAATACTTTTGATTACCTTACCCATTTCTTAGTATCTAAAACCTCCAACCAAGCATGCCCTTAGGCACCAAGGGTCTTAGCTTTAAATAGCCGAACTCCCATTCTTTTCAAATCACACCTCACAAAAGCTCATATACTCATCATGGGAGTCTTAAATCAGTTCAAGGAAGTCAGAGAAGTTCTAAGCTGCAGGAATAGAAGCTTATGATCAAGAAAATCGAAGCCTTAAAGAGTTACCCCCCCACCCCACCCCCACCCCCCCCCCCCTCCCCCCCCCCCCCCCCCCCCCCCCCCCGCCCCCCCCCCCCCCCCCCCCCCCCCCCCCCCCCCTTAAGATCAGAATTGAATCCAAGGATCAAGAAAAAGAAGCCCTTGAAGTTGTTTTCTAGGCGTACGAATCCAAATAAGCTCATACGACCCATATAAGCTCAAGTAAGCTCAAAATCTTGTTCAATAAGCTCATAATCTATTTTAGAATATTCATAAGACTCCTAAGATCCTATATGAACTCTTGTTAAAGCCTTGAATCCTCAAACCCATGCGTTTTTAATTAAAACCCTAAAAACGACCCGTTTTGATTTTCTAGCTAACGAATCCTTTTTCTAAACTTTTGTTACGTTAGAACATCTTATTTTAGCTTATTCTAATAAGCTATAACCTGCAAATTACTTTTTATATTGAAAAATATCAAAATTATGAATTTTGGACTTGATTTGCAAATGTTTTCATGCATAGGGGTATATATCGTAACTTTTTGAAATTTATAACTAGAGGGGCTGAAAATGTCATTATTCCAAAGTTATAACTATAAGGACCTATCTTGCCAAGTTTCAAAGTTAAAGGTTTAATATTTATATACTTATTATATAAAGGACTAAACTTGTAAAAGTTTATAAACCAAGGGTATATATTGCCATTTTTGTATTCTTAAAAATATAAAATATAATATTTTTATATAAATTATAAAAATATATATTAATATTATAAAACTCGATTTCATTAAAACCCGACACATCAATCGTTATTAATCATCGATCGACGCATTATAAAACAATTACGTTATATATTTAACGTAATTTATCATCGACTAGCTTTTGAAGAAACTTAAAATCTTATCGTATCACGTTACTAGGGAATTTCATGTGAGGGGTTTCATTTGAGTATACGTTTTGACGAGTTTGCTGGATTTACGATTTAAAGTGTCCTAGCTCCTCAAACGTTTACTACATGACCTCTGAATTATGATAGCCCGAACAGTGATACAATATTTCCATAAATTAATAAATCAAATATAAATGATAAACTCTGTAAAGTTTTGAAACATAAACAATCAAACTAAGACTTGACATATTACCCCAGGTTGCGTGACGAAGCCGTTACTTTCACTTGATATACTTTTGCCATCAATCAGATTTCCCTGTTAAGGTGAGTTCATAGCCTCGCATTTTAAATCTTTGAAATGTTTCATAAACCCGCGAGGGGGATACATGCTATAAATCATGAATACAAGTATTTTTATCAACTGTATGCTATTCTGATATATTATTGCCTAAGTCCCTACTTTTGCCATTAAGACCCCACTATCATGAATCGTTAATTACTTGTAACCGAACGTACTGGTTGAGTAAGCGCGAATGTTGTGAATAGATCTATTTGGGACTGAACTCCCCTGTTGGTGTACCTATACTTTCTGGTAACCAAACGCACTTCATTTGAATCACTATACGGGTGTTTGGCAAAGGCACCCGTTGGGGCAACTTCTTGTAATTATTGATTATCTCAAGGTCTCGGTGTCATGAGCTTAGGGCAATAATACTGTTTTCTATAATAATTGTACTCATTGCAATTATTACACTTATGGGGTGTATAACAACGTAACCCACTATTGAACTTGTATTCAAACTGTTTAACATAAACCTATGAATTTCACTCAACCTTTGTGTTGACTTTTTAGCATGTTTATCTCAGGTAATTGGGCATCTTATGGCACAGAGTGGCATGAACTTGAAGATGGCTAAACTGTTATCATTCAAACTTTATGTTTCTAGATTTTGGGATCTCTCTTCTTGTAAAACTCTGATGAATAAATAAACGATAACTAAATTTTACAAATACGTCTCTTTACGAGTCGTTTTCTATGATTATGACTGTTGTACTATGAAATAATACCTCAGATTAGCTTCCGCTGCTATATTTGTCAAAATGGGGGTGTTATATCAGTGATACCAAATTCTGCAAACTTAAATAGGTTGTAAACATCAATGTTCCTATTGTCATTGTTCTTGTACACAGTGAGTATTGTAGGTCTTGAGTTGGGATGGATTTTAACATCAGTGATGGGTTGAGGCTTGAGTCTGCTAGAGATGGTCCATTTATACTGCTCAGCTCTTTTTTTTTGTTGAGCTCTGTCAGCCTTTTAACTTTCTTAGTGTGTTGCCTCTTGTAAACCTGCATCTCGGCATCTTGAGCCTTTCTAAACTTTTCACCTGCCTTTGCACTAGTGACTTTCTTTGGATCAATTCTAATCTTTTCAGCCTCTTCTTGGACAATCTTTATTACTTTAGTCTTGGTTATTGCAAGCATTTTGGCCTCTTCCACAGCCTTCTTGATCTGATCTTCCTTGTCCAAGTGTGCTTGAATTTTTTCTTCAGTGAGGTAGAACAATTTCCCATTTATCGTGTAAGGAACAAGGATTAGAGCATTAGGATCAGGGCGAACAACAGATGAGGCTTTAACAAGCTTTGGTTGAGACTCAAGTTGCACATCAGTGTCAATACCTTTTCCTTCTCTATGAGGAACAAATGGTTCAGGTTGTGATATGGAGATGATGGTGGTGATTGGTTGTACTTCAGGAGTTTTAGTGGGTTTGATAAATGATATTAGAACAACATGTTTTGGCTCTTCAAACACTTTTTCCTTTTCCACTTTATCTTTATCAGTGTCTTGTGTCTCTATGTCTTCAGTCTCTCCCTCAGTATGAGAAGGAGGTTCTTTAGTAACCACTGGTGTGACATTAGCCCCCAACAATTGATGGCCCTCTAGTGATAGCAAGTGTTGTTTAGGGCACACTGCTTGAGGGGGTGGAAGACTGACCTTTGAAGGCCTGATAGATCTCTGTCATCATAGATTTGATATCGGAATTGTCTTGCCTGAGAGAAGAAACTTCAGTTCTAATTTCAGCTTGAGAGTTCTCAATAGCTGTCATTCTTGGACCAAGATTCCAAGCCATGGAAGTTGATGACTTAGCCCATTCAGCTAGATGTTTATTTTGGCTAAGAGCAGTAGCCTGAATACATTCCAGTAAAGACTTCGATCCTTGGAAATCAAAGTTCTTGATGAGTGTGAGCAGTTCAGTGAGATGAGTGGAATTCTTTGTGTATGCCTAAGTAGCCTTAATCACTTTCTTGTTAAGTGCATGATCTTACTTAACAACATCCTGAATATCTTTGAGTGTTTTAGTGACCCCATTTAAAGCATTGAGAAGATCACCCATTGCGATGCTGTTTTTGCCAAGGGAGTTCATGGCTGCATCAATAACTTTGTCAGATTAATCCTTGTGATCAACATTGTAACACCCCAAAATCAGGTCTTTAGTATTTTATTACGAAAATGCCATTAGATAGTTTGACTATGACTTTTAGTAGTTTGAATGCGTTACGTGATTGGTTAGTCAAACTTAAGTTAAATGTTAGTCAAAGTGGTTAGTATACGTTTATGGAAAGTATTATGTGGCCCAAGTATTAGAGAAAAGAACTTGAGGGACCTAAGTTACCAAAATCTCAAACTGGTACTAAAACAAGCTTGTTTTAGTACACTAGAATCACCTTGTTCTAGCCTACAGGGACCATTATTGCCAAATGACCAAATTAGTACTAGAACCACCTTGTTTTAGTACTGGAACCACCTTGTTCTAGCCTGCAGGGACCATTCTTGCCACATTTGCAAACTTGTGCCAAATTTAATAAGATATAATCTGATATGTTCCAAAATATTCTAGATTTGGGTGGTTTTTGTGGGTGACGAACCAAGAAAGAAAGAAGGGAAAACCAAGTGGCGCAGGTGATTAATTAGGTATGAATTGAGTTCTCAAATCAAGAAATAAGCTTATACCAATGATGTTACACAAGTAATCCCCTATTGAGTCGAATTAGTAATTTATGAGTTAGGGTTTATGTATCCAATTTGGGGGTTTTGGGTACAAGGTGTTTTATAGTAAATTAATGAGGTTATAGTAATTATGAGTTAAGTTATTTTAAATAAAATTAGTAAATTTTTGGGTTTTCCTCATATGATCAAGATATGATCGTATGATGATTAAATGTTTTGAAAGGTAAAAGAAAATGGGCTGAATAAACCATTTTATAGTACTTTAATTATGTGCTTTTAAGTGTTTATGGTTTATGATTATTTTGGCTTATGAAGCAAGTGAGGATGATGATGGTGAAATATTGGTAGCATAGCTATGGAAGCCAAGTAAGTAACTTTGGTTATTATGTGTATAATATTGATGTTATTCTATTACGTGGTGAATGAAGATGTTTAGGAATTGAAAGTCTTGGCTTAGAAAGTAAGCATTAAATAGAGGCTTGACTAGTTGGATAAATGAGTGTTAATCTTGGATTATGGACTAATGAGGTATGTGTTAGAATTGACTTGTACTTGATGATTAGTTAAAGTGGTGTGTTTGATGATTAGTTAAAGTGTTAAAGATTTCTTATGTTGAATGGAATAGTCTTTAGACTAATTGTTGATGCTTACGACACCTATATGATTATTTAACGTTTTATATATGTTCTAACCCGGTTACTTACTAAGCGAAAGCTTGCCCCTTTTTAGTTATTGATGTTTTTATGTAGGTCAATATCATGCAAAGTAAGGTCTTGGATTAAGGACCTATGGATATGAAGTAGAAGGTTTGGAAATGCGATGGATTATGCTTATGAGCTTAGTATTAGATACCGAGCTCAATCAAGGTTGAACCTCAAGTTGTATGTTAAGGTGTCGTAAGTGGTTTATAAATGTTTGTTGTCAAGCGTCAAGTAAATTCTAAATGCAGAATTCAAAGTGTATAAGTCATTTGTTATAGTATGTGTTAAGGTATTGGAAAAATGGGTCACAAGGGGTGTTTGGCAAAACACCCGTCGTTTTGTAAAGTACGTATTCAAGGGTCGTTTAGACCACAAATGTTTATGAAAGTGTATTATTTTGTGTTAATGAATTCTAGAAGTTTTGAAGTTATGTTGAGTTATAAAAGTCGAGTTTTGGTCGTTTTAATCGAGTATAAAATCGAGACAACAAGTTGTACAGAAATTGGGTCATGTTGGGAAATTCGTATAAAATCAACGTAAGGAGTTAGAAGTCATACCTTATATCATTGGAAAGGTATTTGAGTCTATTTTATGATAAGGATACTTTCAAGAGTCAAATTGTAATTGATTTTGGTCAGTTTATAAAAGAATGACATAAGGTCTTTTGCGGGTCATGCGTTTGAGCAAAGTTTTATATTTTTGGTCAAATTTAGAGTCGAGAAAGGGGCGTTTCAAACATTTTCTTCATAATATCCTTCAATGGAGGCCTTGAGGTCAGCATAAGAGATAGCAGCTTCTTCATGCTGTGCTTATTGTTCTTTAGTAATTCTATTAAAAAGAACTCTAGAGACCTTCCTAAGATACTTGAACAACCGCCTTTCAGTGAGTGGCAAGATATTGTCATATTTCTTAAGTTCAGGACTAGAGGAGTTAGAAGTTGATTCATCAGTGTCTTGAGTATGAGATGACTCAGGCTTGTCTGTGTTTGATAGTGGAGACTGATGTTCTTCTTCCGCAGCCTGAGTATCTTCGCCCATGTCTTCTCTAGCAGCAAACACTTCCTCATCATCACTCTCTTGAGCCAATTCATCCTTAGAGAGTAGAAAATCTTAAACATCAGCAAAGGTTTGGAGTTGCAAAGGTTCATCAGTGACCCAATCATTCTCCTATATGAGGTCTCATTGACTGGCTTGCCAACAAGATCAGGACCTAAGTTGTTTGGAGGAACCATTGGTGTTTTCACTGAGGAACTATTAGAAATTTCATATTTCTTGAGTAAGTTTCTAGTGTACTATTCTTGACAAATGAAGATTCCTTTGTCATCTGCTTGATTTGAAGTCCAAAGAAGTAAGTGAGTTCTCCCATCATACTCATTTCAAATTTCTTTGTCATTAGTTTTTCAAACTGTTTATAATTTGTTGAGCCAAATATGATGTCATCTACATACACCTTAACAAGAAGGACATCTCCTTTTGATTTATAGATAATCAATGTGTTATCTATTCTTCCTTTGGCAAATGTATTTTAAAAAAGAAAAGTAGATAGAGTCTCATATCATGCCCTGGGAGCTTGTTTCAGTCCATAAAGGGCCTTATCAAGCTTGCAGACATAGTCAGGAAACTCACTACTTTCAAAGCCAGGAGGTTGTTTAACATAGACTTCTTCTTTTAGTTTACTATTTAGTAAGGCACTTTTGACATCTATTTAGAAAACTATGAAGTTCATGTATGTGGCAAAGGCAAGGAATATTCTGATGGCTTCCATCCTTACCATTGGTGCAAAGGTTTCATCATAGTCAATCCCTTCTTCCTGACTATAACCTTGTGCAACCAGTCTTGCTTTATTTTTGGTGGTTATACCATGCTCATCTTTCTTGTTCCTGAATACTCATTTGGAGCCTATTGTTGTTTTTCCATAAGGGAGTGGAACAAGAGTCCATACTTTGTTTCTATAGAACTAATTTAGTTCTTCTTGCATGGCATCAACCCATCCTGGGTGCTTCAGTGCCTCAGACACCCTTTTAGGTTCTATTTTAGAGAGAAAGTCTGCAAATAGACATTTACTAGCTGATGCAACTATAGGCGTGGCAGCCATGCTTCTTGTGAGCATGGCTTCACCAGGATAACCAATGATATTCACAAGTTTAATGTGTTGGTATTTTGACCATCTATCCTGAGGAACAGGATGAGAACTTGTAAAGGCTTGATTAGATATATGAGACTGGGGGACATCTGGGACTGAAGATTCAGTATTAGATACTAAGACTTTAGTATTTTGCCTCGATGGACCTTCAGTGGATGAAGTGATAATTTGTTCATCCTAAAGATTTTGTTCATGTGTTCTTGCAGTGTTGATTAGGTTAGGAGGACCTTCATCATCCTCAGTGTGAGGTATATCAGGCTCGTTAATGACATAGTATGAGATATTAGAATTTGCTTGATATTGTCTAGATGGGTCATCCTCATGAATAAATTCATCAGGAGGATATCTAGAGGAATCATCAATTCCTATCTCATCTATCGATGTATTGGTAAACCTAATGGCTTCCATACTCTCATAAAATGTTACATGATAAGACTCCTCAACTTGTTGTCTTCTTGTGTTAAAGACTCTGAAAGCTTTTGAGACAAAAGAATATCCTAAGAAATAACCATCATCAGCCTTAACATCAAATTTGCCTAGATGATCCTTATGATTATAAATAAACACAAGGCATCCAAATACATGAAAATAACTGATATCAGGGATTCTTTCTCTAAATATCTCATAAGGAGTCTTATCATGTCTTTTGACAATGATTGATTTGTTTTGAGTATAACACGCTATTCTGACTGCTTCATTCAAGAAATGCTTAGAGAGTACTGATCCATTCAGCATTGTTCTAGCAGCTTTAATGAGAGTTTTATTCTTCCTTTCAGCTACACCATTTTGTTTAGGTGTATAGGGATAAGAGAAGTTCTGAGATATTCCTTTCTCATCACAAAAACTCTTAAGTTCAGGATTTCTAAACTCAGTCCCATTATCAGTTTTGATTTGTTTGACTTTTACATCATTTTGGTTTTCCATCATCCTGATAAAAGACATAATCATTTCAGGTGCCTGACTCTTCTTCTTGAGAAAGTGAACCCATGTATATCTTGAGTATTCATCAACTATGACTAGGGTGTATTTTTCATGATTTATGGACATTGGATTGACTGGTCCAAATAGATCCATATGAAGAAGATGCAAACACTTCCTGATAGAGAAGTTTTGTTTAGTTTAGAATGAAGCTCTATAGTGCTTCCCTTTTTCACATGCTGAGCAAGGTTTATCTTTTGAATAAACTAGGGAAGGAAGACCAATAACTTTGTTTGTTTTGCAAGTTTATTAATGTTCTTGAAATTTAGATGTTATAGCCTTTTATGCCATAGCCAGTTTACACTTTCTGAGGCTTTAGCAAAGAAGCAGGCTCCATTTGGAGTTAGTGATGACATGTCAAGGACATATACATCATTTCTTCTAGGTGCTATCAAGATAATTTATTTGTTAGCATTAAAGATTATTTCTTATTTATCAACAAATTGTATAATATATTTAGCATCACAGAGTTGACTAATGCTAATTAGATTGTACTTAAGACCATTTACAAAGGCTACTTTTGTGAAAACTAACCCCCACAGTTTATTGAACCATATCCTCAGTAATTTCAATATGAGTTCTACCAAACAATACCTTATGACCGGTTTGTTCTACATATTTGTGCAGATAACTCTTGACACCAGTCATACTCCTTGAGCATCCACTGTCCGTACCAAAATAGGCTCCCTGATGTGTCTTTGCACAAATAATAAACTTGGGTTAGTTTCTTTTGTGAACCCACTTTTTGGTGGGCTCCCTGGTCATTGCAGCCTGAATTTTCTCACCTCTTTTGAAGTGATCAAACTCATTGTGGTCAGTGGTAGAGTGTACAGTGCTTCCACATGTATCAAACGTTACACCAATTGAGGACTCATTAGACTAAGAGGATTCATCTAGTACCCCTCCTCTGATTTGAATGACACGATTGTGTCCTAAGGTGGAGTGATCATAGCATCCACATATTTCACACTCATGGTAGTTTCTACAATCATCAGGTCTGTGATCATTGAAACCATAGTGTATGCATGGTAGGAAAGGTTTTGCCTTTGATCTCAGGATCTGCTTAGAAGAAGATGCATACTAATAAGGTTGAGCCTTATAGTTCTCACTTTTTAGAGAAGCAGTATACATCTCATGATCTGAGGTCCTATGATCCCTCCTTTTACATATCATGTAGTAGAGAATCCTATAGCAATCATCAGTTAAGTGATTGGTATAGTGATAGAGTTCATACTTAAGTTGTGGTTTTTGAATAGAATTAGGCCTGAGTGACTTTGATGAGCCAGTATTTTGAACTTTGGGTTTACTCATTCTTGATGAATCAACTGATTTGGATGACTCAGTCTTTTGAATCTATGAATTTGATTCTTGAGTCTTTTGGTTAGAATTGACCTTTTCATTAATTAACATCTGAACAAGTTTAGTTAATTCATTTATTTTTTATTCTTGTTCAGTGTCTTTGACTTCAGTAGGAACTAAAGGTGTTGTTTGCTTAGTTTCACTAACAGTGACAGTTCCTGAAACACTATTATTAGAAGAATCCCGTGTTTCAGGCTTTGTATGTTTCATGATACCTAAGTCTGGTCTCTCTCTTGGAGAGTAGGGTTGAAAGGTCAATGGCGTTACCTCTGAGCTTGGTGAAGCTCCCTGAAGATTTTTTAGGGGAGGTAGTGGAGTAAGGGATTTAGCTTTAGAATCTTTGGATGATTCAGGGGTATTTAAAGTTTCAGTGGATTCAAGAGACTCATTGACAGCTTGACTTTCAGGGACTAGAATTCTTCCAGTATTAAAGTTTGGAAGTTTTCTGTCAGGGTTGAGTCTCTCAACCCAGTCTTTGGTTTTTGGAACCATTTCTTGGTCATAACCCATGGAAGCATGAACGAAAAGATTTATTTTTAATCATTTTGGACAAGGATTCAGTGAGTAATTCACCTTCAAGAATTTTTTTTCTTTTGGTGAGGGATTTGCTCACTAATACATTGACTAACTTTCTTTGAGCTAGTTAGCCATTTTTCATTGAACTTTTTCTCCTCTATGAGTTGTTCTTGAAGAGCATGATTTAACTTTGTAAGTTCAATGTTTTAAATTTGAAAAGTGACAGCATCAAGCTTGGCTTGTTTTAAAATTAACAATTCATCTCTACACTTGTTTAATTCAAAAACCATTTTGTTATACTTAGAAAGTAAGTTTAATTGTTGCTCTTCAAAAAACTTGAGATCAATGTTGATATACTTTAGGTAGTTTTGCCAATTGGCATCTTCATCCATAG
Source organism: Tanacetum coccineum (assembly GCA_026074375.1). NCBI lineage: Eukaryota > Viridiplantae > Streptophyta > Magnoliopsida > Asterales > Asteraceae > Tanacetum > Tanacetum coccineum. The sequence continues at coordinate 113,059 of BQNB010003013.1, forward strand.
AGATAAGAGTATTTACCTTTCTTATGGTGATGTCGACCCATTCATCATTACGAGCATGACTCTTTCTAAAAGTGAGCTCATCATCAGCTAGAGCCATCAGTACCTTGACCTGAGTGACTTCTTCCTCATCAGAAACCTCTTCCTCATCCCAATCAAAGGTTTCAACGACTAAACCTTTGTTCTTTGGTTGGAAGGTCTTTGTGTTCTGAGAACTCGAAGGACTTGCCTCAAAGAGTGCAAGCTTAGCTTTTATCTTCTTGTACTCAGCCTTGTAATCTTTCTGAAACTTGGATCAGCTTGACTACTTGAGTTTGGAGAAGACTGAATAAGTTTTGGAGTAAACTTTAGTTGAAAACCTTTAGACACTGATGAGTAATTATTCATTGGTGATTCGTAAGAAGGTTCAAACGTTTTAGAAAATTAGTCTCTTGCAAAATGACCTTTGTTTCCACATTTATAACATTCAGTATTTTTATTTGCTTTTTGACCTGAGAAATTGTTTCTTCTTTTTATAAAACGTTTTAAATTTGCCAAAAGGGCTCTTTCATGATACTCAATATCTAAGTCTCTTAGATACTCCTCACTAGACCTTTCATCTACTTCATCATCAGAATTTTCTTGGAAATTCTGGATGACATTGTTAGAAAAGAAGGCAGTAGAAATTGTAGTGCTTGAGGGAGTAGTAATGAGGGCCTTTTTGGTGTTAAAATACCTTCTTTGGATTAGGTTGTCCTCATAGACAAACCTCCCATAGAAATCTGCAAGGTTAAGAGTCTGAGTATGATTGGCATTCCTCAGTCCCTGAGAGAAGGTTAGCCATTTTTCAAGGAGGCTATTCACAAAACCAACATTGATTTCATGTTTAGAGAGTTTTACACCATCATTGTCAAGCTCATTGAGCAGGGTCTTATAGCAGGTGTAGGTATGTGAGAGACTTTCAGTGGACTTTGCCCTGAAAGTTTGATACTTAAGTTTCAGATCTATGATTCTATTTTCCTTGGTATCTGAGGGACCTTCAAAGCTGTCAACCAAGTTAGTCCATGTTTCTTTAGCCGAAACACAGCTAATGACTGATTCCATTATGTCATTTGGTAGACATGACATAATGATGCTTTTAAGGCGCTGGTCTTGAACGACCACCTTCCTCTCATCTGGGGTCCATTGGGACTCAAGCTTAGCATCACCATCAGCTGTTTTTGGCTGAAATGGACCATCCTTAATACATTTTAAGTAATAGGGTTCTATTTTTGCTAAGTAGCAAAGCATTTTCTTTTTCCACTTATTAATTTTTCCTGGCTCTAGTTTAGGAGTAATAGCAACATATCTACCTCCCTTTTTGTCAACTAGTTGGGGTACATCATTTACTGTAGCCATTTTAGGATCTAGGTTTTTTAAACTTAAGTAAATTAATGTTAAGTAAGTTTTACAAACCTAAGGCTCTGATACCACTTGTTGTTCCCACTTAATTAGTGAACAATAACTACAAAGTTATCATTAACTAACTCATGGATAGCAAGTAAAGAAAACAATTTGTTCTTTGAAAAGATTTGTGTATGTAAATATAACTAGTAAGTAAAAGACACAAAAATAACTTTTCAATGTTTAACTCTTTTTATTAAGAATTATACCGCATTGTATGCG